>LBNU01028579.1:33894-64474 GCA_014162995.1 Artemisia annua
GGGGAAACTGAAATAGGCTAAACCTCACCATGGTATTAAGGGTTAATGTGCTCGGCTAAGGTCTATTCTAGTTAGGTTCGGAAAAACATGTCAAAAGTTAAAGTGCCATAATTTTTCAAAATAAACTAGAAAAATGGGGCAACATAAAGTTCAAGTAAATAATTCTACTCCCATCCCCCCACTTGAGTTGTACAAAGTCCCTTTTGTACATAAAATAAATAATAAAGAGGAAAAAGTAGAATTGGAACGAGAACTTCCCTGAAATTTGCTCTTGAAAATGATAGAAGGATCATGTTGGACAACGTGCCTTCGCTTCGCCTATTGAGCAAACTTCAATTCCCTGAAATCACACAACTACCAAAAGCATAAAACCTTAAAAAGAAAAATAAAAATAAAAACTTAACTCACTTTCGTAGAAATCACGGTTGCATTTAGCGTATGCAACAAGCCTTTTAAACCACTTGGTGTCCCAAGTGGACGAGTGAAGTCTCGTGAGGGTTTACAGGGAACACACCCACAAAGTTCATTTAAAAACTAATACAAGTTTAAATAATGATTTGTAAAAATAATAAGCTTTTTAAGGTTCAGAAGCTAGCTACGGCGTAGCTGAAATGTGTTGCTACGCCGTAGTTGCTAAAAATTTCCAGAATGACACCTGGAGGTTGCTACAGCGTAGTCATGGTGGGAGCTACGCTGTAGCTAAGTTCTGGGGGATTTTTCTTGGTGTGAAAGTCCAAAAATTAGTTCCCCAATGCAAAGCTTCCTCTAGTACCTGCAAATTATTAATACAAGACATACCAAACCAACAAAATAAAGAAAAATAAAAGGAAAAGGAAAAGGATAATTCGGGTTGTCTCCTGAAAGAGCACTTTTGTTTATTATCGAGTCTTTACATTAGACTCACTGCCATGTTAGTCGACCGGTTGCACACCAAGTTGGGTGTGCATTTCTTCTCTTAACAAATTTTTGAACTTTTCTCCATTCATCCTTCCTACTGGCAGCTGTTTGTCAATTGATTTATCGATACTTATGAAACTTCATACTCCATCCATAGTGTATTTTCGAACCTTGAAAGTTTCGACTTGTATGTCCGGGGGATCATATCTTCGTCCTTCTAATTGACATTCGTGTACTTCCATAGCTTCCAATTCAACCTCGTGCCAGAACTTCCGCCCTTTTTTGAAGGTCCTTTCACATTTTTCCCATATATCCTGGAGCATATACCCTTTTACTCCTATCTTGAGTTCATATTCGTCAAGGAGTTGCAATACCTCTCTTTCGAATTCTAACTTAAATCTTTCAAAACTCCTTCCGAAAGGGTCATCATATTCCTCTGACTCGTCGGATTTGTCAGAATAACTATCGATCATCCATTCCACAAATGCTTTTAGTCTGGTTTTCTTCTCAATGTTTGTAGTACCGAACCTTTTTGTAATCCATTCATTAGACGAATAATCGCGCCCTTTTGGTCTTTTTCCCAGATCAGTGCAATTTATTTTGAAGTGCTGATCAGCTTCTTCAGGGGGAATGTTTTTAGAGCATTCCCCTGTTTCGGCTGAGTATACCTTTTCATTGTATTTGGGGTAGATTGCTTTTGCATTCATCAAACGAAAGGTTTGATCGATAGTAGTCATAATCTTGTTGGAATCCTTTTATCACATGCTCATTAATGATATTATTTCCAAACCTGACCTTATACCAATCGTGAAATGATAGGTTTCCGAATTCAATGTCACGTCTTTCGGTTCCATGAAAGCATGTCCACTCCAAATGAGCCCGTTTGTCTTGATCTAATTCCCCGTTATCTCCTCCATCGCAAACGTAATGGAAAGGAACGCAGGATGGCCAAGCTTGTTCAGACCCGTCACTAACCATAATTATTGGGTTACAATAATGGTTTTTTAGTACAGGGTTTCTTCCATCCATGACCCTGCCATAATTTTATCATGCCTATTCTGAGCCTGCTTAGAATAACTAACACGTTCTTTAAAATGGTTAGTATTACAATTCCCACAGGATTCAGCATCACATAAAACAGGGTTAGTGTAAATATCTATATTTGTGGGAATGCTCGTATTATTAGCTTCCTTAATCATGCAGACTTCTTCTAGAGCGGTGTTAACAGATTTCAAGGATCCATTATGATTAAATGTAATTCTCTCCTTCCCTTTTTCTAGAGTTATTTCTTTTTCAAAAACTTTTATATTAGCATGAGAAGTAGCCAAAAATGGTCGTCCAAGAATTAGGTTATTATTGCATTCATCTATCATGTCTATAACAAAGAAGTCGCCAGGGAATATAAACTTATTGACTCTAAGTAAAATGTTATACACTGTTCCCTTAGGTGTTGCTTTAGACATATGATGCGCTATATTAATCCTGTTTTACATTTATAAACTTCGAATTATAAGGATTAACACATATTAACGGGCAGTGTACCCGGTCATGTGTAGTATGCCTTTAGATAAATCCGAGTGTCGTCCCAAGAGCTGTTGTTCTGGCAAACTAAGATAAGTGCTAAAAAGGGGTACTAATAGAGTATATAGTAACCAAGACATAAAATAAACAAAAGAGGAAATAAAGATACTAGGGTTGAAGATAGGTTACTAAGATATTAAGGTAAAGCATATTCATATTTTAGTGTTTATGCAGTGGATGTAAGTCAACAAGAGTCAAATGGTCATATCATCAGCCCTATCTCGCATCTTGTCCTATCCTCGACTATTGTAAAGCCGAGAGTTCATTGGTCAAGATACAAGAGTCATTAAGTGCCATGTTTAATAGACTTGTTCTAGTGGAACCCGGCATGGTCAGATCTTAGATTCCCTCTAGCTTCTTAAGCATATCCGGTTGGTAGGTGGTCCTAGGGTTAATTCGCACATAAGGAAAGGTAGTACTATGGCCAATTCTTACCAATCCCTACAACCTACTAGTCTAGGGTCCTAGGGTTAATTCACCTAGACTGAGTAGATTCAACCAAGCTTATATATTACCGAAACGAAAGAATAACGAACAAGCTAAGATAACGTCTACATAGATAAATATGAATAATAAACTAAAACCAAATCTTAATAAAGAGAATTCATGAATGCAAAACAAAATAGAATTCGAACATGTGTTAGACTAGGTGGTTCCTAGTCTAATTATACACCATCTCTCTAGCCTTCGTGGTCTTCATTCTTCTTCTGGGTCGTTCTCCCCAAACCCTAGTGCAGGTTTGGGGGAGAGGAACTTGACAAATTGTAGACGAATTTCCTTTGGTATTTATAGGGCTCGTCTTTGCTACGGCGTAGTCGTATGGTAGGACTACGCCGTAATCCTTGTAATAATCACTACGGCGTAGCTGGTTGGAATGCTACGCCGTAGCCTTTGTAGAAATATACCTACGCCGTAACTCAATGACTTGTTACGGGGGTATTCTTCATAAAATCTTTCCTACGCCGTAACTCCATCACTTGTTACGGGCGTAGCCTTCATAAAATCTTTCCTACGCCGTAGTCCAATTACTAACTACGGGCGTAGGGCTCATATCTTCAACATTACGCCGTAGTCCAATAACTAACTACGGCGTAGCCTTTGGTAATCTCTGTTACGTCGTAGCTCAGTTGCTTGCTACGGCGTAGTTTTCACTTCATGGGGTAAGTCTTCTAACGGTGTAGTATCATCACTTAACTAGACCGCCGTGTTTGTGTCTTCAACGTAACTTTAAGCGTAATTCCCATTCTTAAGCCAATAAATCATCAATAACGTATTTTTACTCATCTTTACCCTGAAACCAAAATAGGAAGAAATAAGAGTAGATATTCTTCGTATAAATAGAAAAGATGAGTAATTCAAAGAGATATTAACGCTTAAATCATGGGTAAATTTGAAGTTATCAAATATCCCCCCACTTAAACTCTACTTGTCCTCAAGTAGACTGTATTAATAATTAAAAGTGTATCCTCCTCATCACTTAGAAGACACAAATTTAAATTAGTAAAGCTGCTAGAATAAAGTCAAGCCGAACACTTCACGAAAAGAAGGGAATAAATTCACTCATACGCTTCCTATTCTAAGTGTTAGATTTCGGGGTGCTCTCATAAACGCTCAGTCATAGCAGGTATTCTATCATAAGCTTGGCATTTACACAAAACTCCACCACTAGAGCTAAGGTCGAAACAGTTTTTGAAAATAACATTGTTTAGATAATCATAAGGTTAAGGGTGTAAAGTTGTTACTAATATACTACGGAAAGGGCGACAAAGGCAATGGTACATGACCGGAACGCCGGGCAAGACACCACTGACTGCTCGAATCCCTAACCTAAGAATACTTCACAACTAAAAAGGGTAGGTTATGATGTTGAATAATGTAAGGGTTAAAAGGGAAAGTAATCTTATCTTTCAACCGAGTAGTCACCAATTGCCCTTTTGCCAGAAAATGTCAATCTTCCAAAGTGTTGTCTCTTGTTAGTGACAAGTGATACAGTTTTTCTTCCAACAATTCTTCCGGTAAAGAGAGCCATGTCTTCCATGATAAGCTATCTATTAGTGCTTATGATTTGCACACTTTATTTCTCTACTTTCTAAATACTGAAATTCACATTTTTTTTATTACAATGATAGACTGACAATATCATCCCCCCACTTGAGATAAACTTAGGTAGAGAACGTTGGGGGATCTTCGATCATAACTTTCCTTTCTTGATTCTTGAACTAGGAATTTCATGACATTGAGGCAACGGAGATTTCTCGACCAAAAACATAAGGTTACAAAATTGGTTAGAGTGTAAGGGTGTAATGGGATAATAAGGTAAGGAATGAAAAGGTGTAATAAGGTGTATCTAAGGGTATCTTGCACTAAAAGTGAGTGCAAACAAGGGTTTAAGTGTGTAGATCGAAAAGTCAATACGACTAATCAAAGGGTTTAGGTGTATATGGTTATGGTTGATAATCCTAACAATATTGTTTTCTCAAAAAGTTTCTTCCAAACGTATTATAAAAACACATTACTCGTTTATGGTCTCGAAATGATGTAAAAGCCATGTTCTAAAGTCTACGCTACTACCGGCACACTCTATCTTTGGTGGATTTGGTGTAAAATAGTTGGAAACGGAAAGGTTAGATCTCACAATGTAATCAAGGGTTATAGTATGCTCAGGATTAAATTTATTCTAGTTTTGTAAAAATGTGTCAAAAATTTTCAAAATGGCACGTATAGTATGTTTTGTAAAACTAGAAAAATGAGGACAAGTACTAATTTAAGTGATAAATTCGATTTCGTATTCTATTTCCTATCCCCCTACTTAGTTTGTGCAAAGTCCCTTTTGAACAAAATAAAAAAAATAGAAAAATAGAATAGAAATGAAAAAGAAAAACTCCCCTCTCACGCTCGCGCTCTCGGAAGTTTCCTCACAAAATTAATTTCCAACGGGTACTAGCTACGGCGTAGGTCTGTGGACCTGCTACGCTGTAGCTCCCAATTTGAGACAGAATGTCCTCTTGCCTCTCCAAAGTTGCTACGGCGTAGGTCAAAGACCTGCTACGCCGTAGCAACAGTCTGTAACAAATTCCAGAACCGAAAAACCTGCATAAAACCATTCCTAATACCAACATATAAATATTAGTAGCAAGTCATGTTCTAGTTATGTTATTATAGACCAACTGAGGCCAAAATTTCCCAAACATATTCTTGGACGACCGGCTCATTAATAGTAAAGATGGTCATCCAAGCGCTGCAGACAAAGCTTCCATTGGGGCTGTTGAATTTGGTGTCACACAATTTCTCCAACTCAGTTGTAACCTCTCCTTTGCTAATGGTATTGAGAGCTTCCCTATTAAGAGCTTCCAGGACCTTAATTATTTTACTCATTAGTTCACGGAGTTCATCCTTGCAAATCTTTCTGTCAGCCGGATCATAGTTTAAGAATTTGAGCCATTGGGCGGGACCATTGTTGTTGTTTCCTGAAAATAAGAAAGTTAGAAACACAAGAGTAATGGGTCCAGGTCCTACGGCGTAGCGCTGTTAATATCTACGCCGTAACTGTTTTTATATAATGACTACGGCGTAGTTCCATGAATAGCTACGCCGTAATAGTCTTTAAGTGTTCTGTAAAAACTGAAACTACGGCGTAGCGCTATCACTAGCTACGCCATAGTTATTAATAGAATTGTTCGGTATAAAATTCTTAGCTACAGCGTAGTTCAATAATTAGCTACGCCGTAGTCAATAAATTTTGAAAATTAAGTCTCGGATAAAAAATAAGTGCTACGGCGTAGAGCTATGACTAGCTACGCCGTAGCGATGATTCTGCAGTCGCAATCTGCAATTGTTACGGAGCAATGATCAAATTGCTACGCCGTAACCATAAAAATTCCATCCAAAGTTTCAAACATAAGTTTCCCACTCAAAATATTTAGCGGGGCTAGTTTAATAACATCGATAAGTAGTTAAATTAAACCTAACCGTAATTTAATATTAATTTGAATCGAGCAAACCTAAACCAAACTCATACATTTGTTCAAACCATAAATAAACAGATTAGATCTAATCCATAATCGTGTTTCAATCCTACCCATCTAATGTGTAACAATTCGCATTTTCAGGTTAATTTTTTTATTCCTGAAAATTTTACTATTCATTTTTACTATTCACCTCACCATTCATTTTCCGAAATTTAATTTTTATTTCATATTCTTGTGTGATAAATCATTTTGATGATAAAATAAAAGTTTGACACTCATCAGATCATTTTCGCAAAAGTTATTAAGGAACTACACGTTTGGCTTAAACGTCGTTTAAAAATCCTACGCTCAACGAAAACCAACCGCGTTATTTTTTCCCACATCAGATAAATGTTTGATATCCTCATGATTAATTAGAGAATTAATCATGACTAAAAATAATCTTACCAAATAAGCCCTGAGCCGTAAGAAACAGAAATTTTACGTTTTAAACACTTTTGCTTATCCGTAACCTTAGCCTATACCTGCACCGCATTTCTTAGACAATTTGAGTTTTCACATTTTTGGAAAGTCAAAATAATTATTTCCCTCCTCCATTGACCAAAAATCGTTCCTTGATTTTATAAATCATTCCTTGATTTTTTGGCTTACGGTTTAATGTCTGAAAGACATTAAATACCATCCGACACTAGACTGAGCCCAGTCTAGACATTATAAGTCATTTTAAGTCATTATTGTTCTATTAGAAAGGTTACATTTCACTTTTCTCAATATTACACAATATTCGTACGTTTTACGTATTACGCGTTTTTAGACCCGTGTTTCCAGTTTTAGCAGGGTTTGAGCACCCCAATGGAACCTATCACTCATTTTATATTTTTATATGGAGTATAATGATGAGTTTCATCATTCCTACAAGTTTCGTATTTTTACGATACTCGGTTTTGCGTTTCGTGACGTAACAACTTACGGTTAACGATTTACGGAGTCAAGACTTACCCTAGAAGTAAGATATCACCAAGACTCATCATCTAGTCACCCTTATCCATCCTAAACCGCCTCTAGGGGGGGGGGTCATCCCTTGTGTGGCTTAATCTTAAGCATTAAGTCTTTAGATCAAAACATGTGTCAAAACTTACTTAGTAAGTATTAGACTAAGTCTTTCATGTAACCTCCTCAATGAAACTTCCTAGGCATCTTCCTAACCTCCTCAAGCTCCTATATAAGCCCTCTCCTTCCCTCTTGGTCGTTCACCACACACAACACACAAACACCATCTCAATTCCTAGGTTACTTCAAGTTATATTCAAGAATCAAGAACAACAACATAGAAACTCTAGTTTGGTTTTGATCCATCAAACTACTTCCAAACCCTAGGAACTTTGGTGATTTCTCTTGAGTTTAGATCCACTCAAGTCACCTCAACTCTCATCATCTCTCTTTCAAGAATACAAGTGTAGAAAGATTGCTTGAAGTGAAGTAGAGTGAAGCATAGATCAATCAAAGTCCTTACTTTACATGTTACTTACCTTTCTTTGTTGAAAGCCTAAAGTTGTAAGGAAACCCTAAAATACTTCTTGTTATATATCATTTTCATGTTCCTTATATTTCATTCCTACTATATGTTGTCTTGTGATTATGTTCATGATGTATAAAAATGGTTAAAACAAGTTAAAAACATTATATGTTAACATATGTTAACTTGTCAAAGAAACTAGTGACTTCCATGGTAAAATTCGACCAAAATAGAGTAACCATGATATTGGACACTTGCCTACTGTTATAGAGGACTTAACAAGGAAAACATATCAATTTGAATCACCTAAAACGAGTACACGAGCCAAAAGTTATGGCCATAAGAAGTTAGCGAAACCAAACCGGCGAAACTGCCTAAAAACAAACTATAAACATTCTGTCCTTTTGAAAGTGGCACTTCTGCTCCGTTTCATCAAAAAGTTAAAACACGAAAGTTGTCCGGAACGATGTTTTCGTTCAGGAGGAAAGAAGCTCGAGCCCTGAAAATGCTTTACGAGTAATATTTTTCTTCAAATTCTTAACAGCCCATTTTTATACCAAATGACCTTGTAATAGTTATGGTTAAAAGCAAACCAAGAGGTCTAATGACCTTAAAGCCAAGACCACAGCCCATGTCTAAGGCCAAGGATGAGTCTCAAGACCATGGTAGCTATGACCAAAGGTCACGGCAAGGCCATGACTAAATGACCATATAAACTTACCTAGGCGAAAACATGAGCTAAAGAGTTAGCGATAACTTAAACATGCAATTTGGATCTACTCCATCAAAAGAACCATGAGATCTTACAAGTAATTGTCATACAAGATTTAAGAAAATCACTGTAATAACAATCTTCATTCAAAAGTAAACTTTCCTAAGTTTATTCAAATATTGGAACATGTAACTTTTCGGATCAGAAACTTATATATTTTTATCAAACACTACAATAGTAGGGAGCCTCATGTGAGGAGTTCATATGGTAAACCGTCAAGATGAGTTGTGGATTTCACGATTTAAAGTGTCCTGGCTCCTCGAACGTTTACTACATGACTTCTGAATTATGTCGGCCCGAACGGTAGTAAGCGATATATAAACTATACTTGTTCATACACAATTTATATTCAAAGACTTACACTATACTAAGTACTACATCATGGACTAAATGCAAGACATATATAGGCAATTCTTCATATTCTTTACTCCAATCCTAAGTCGCAACATTCTATTATAGGTTGCTCGTAGAAACCTTCGCGATTCGACCATCACATTCACTACTTGCTATATAACTTAAGGTGAGTTCATAGCCCCACTTTCCATTACTTAATTGTTTTACAAATCCTTGGGGGGAATACATGCTTCTATTTTTCTACTCGAACACAATGCTTTGAAATTGTATGCTATCTGATTGTTTTATTATTACTAAGTACCATCCTTGCCAATCCAAGACCCCTTATCATGAACCATTTAATCACTATTTGTAGTGAGCGCGAATATTGTGAATAGGCCTATTGGGATTGACGAATCCCGTTTGTGTTAGCCGAATAGGTAACCAAACGCACTATATTTGAAACACTAGGTATTTGGCAAAGTGCCTACAGGGGTAACTCCACCGATTGATATTGGTACCCGTTAACGTATTGGTTGCATGAGCTTAGTGAATAATAATAACCGTTTTGTTTTCCAAACACTAGTGTGAGTCTATAGCTCACACTACCAATATATTGTGTTCATCCATTTTAACAAACTCTATGAATTTCACTCAACCTTTGTGTTGACAGTTTAAGCATGTATTTCAGGTCCATAATGATCGAGGCTGGCACGGAGGAGCACGGATACTCAAGAAGGCTATAAATTTTATTATCATTCGAAAACTCATTCAATTTAAATTGTAAACATGGAACCATCTGGGACCTCATTTTGTAAACTCTGATATTTATATAATTTTGAATGATAAATCTTCTAAAGACGACTCGATTAGAGTTCGTTTTCTATTGTCATAACTGTTGTGCCATGAAGTAACACCCAGTTTGAATTCTGCTGCGTATCACGAAATTGGGGGTGTTACATAATGCTAGCAAGAACAAACCCTAAAAATTGTAAATAAATTATAAGAAAGGTCAAGATAAGAGGTTAGGGGTGTTTACCTGCCATTGTAGATGCTAAGGAAAGGGAATGAACAAATTTCTTGAAACATTTTCGAAGAGGGGTCGTGTTTTTGTGTGGAATGAGTTGTAAAAGTGTATGCGTATGCAGCCTCATGTTTAAATACCTACTGGTTGCTACGCCGTAGCCCCTTGAATGAGCTACGCCGTAGCTAGTTCAAAATTATAGTGTTTGTTTTAACCACCTAACATTGCTACGGCGTAGTTCGTTTAGTTGCTACGCCGTAGTTAGGTTTAAAGTTTAAGTGATAAATTATAAATTTGCGTACCTAGATTTCGTAACGAAGTCAAAACTCGTATGTAGATCGTCAATGCATGTTTTATCTTGATCTTTTAATGTGAAAATTGAAACATACCTTAATTCGCCTAAATAAACTGCTCCACGGCAGCGGCGCCAAAAACTTGATGCGTTATATTCATCCTGTTTTACATTTATAAAATTCGAATTATAAGGATTAACACATACTAATGGGCAGTGTACCCGGTCATGTGTAGTATGCCTTTAGATAAATCTGAGTGTCGTCCCAAGAGCTGTTGTTCTGGCAAACTAAGATAAGTGCTAAAAAGGGGTACTAATAGAGTATATAGTAACCAAGACATAAAATAAACAAAAGAGGAAATAAAGATACTAGAGTTCAAGGTAGGTTACTAAGATATTAAGGTAAAGCATATTCATATTTTAGTGTTCTATGCAGTGGGTGTAAGTCAACAAGAGTCAAATGGTCATATCATCAGCCCTATCTCGCATCTTGTCCTATCCTCGACTATTGTAAAGCCGAGAGTTCATTGGTCAAGATACAAGAGTCATTAAGTGCCATGTTTAATAGACTTGTTCTAGTGGAACCCGGCATGGTCAGATCTTAGATTCCCTCTAGCTTCTTAAGTATATCCAGTTGGTAGGTGGTCCTAGGGTTAATTCGCACATAAGAAAAGGTAGTACTATGGCCAATTCTTACCAATCCCCACAACCTACTAGTCTAGGGTCCTAGGGTTAATTCACCTAGACTGAGTAGATTCAACCAAGCTTATTTATTACCGAAACGAAAGAATAACGAACAAGCTAAGATAACATCTACATAGATAAATATGAATAATAAACTAGAACCAAATCTTAATAAAGAGAATTCATGAATGCAAAACAAAATAGAATTCGAACATGTGTTAGACTAGGTGGTTCCTAGTCTAATTATACACCATCTCTCTAGCCTTCGTGGTCTTCATTCTTCTTCTGGGTCGTTCTCCCCAAACCCTAGTGAATGTTTGGGGGAAAGGAACTTGACAAATTGTAGACCAATTTCCTTTGGTATTTATAGGGATCGTCTTTGCTACGGCGTAGTCGTATGGTAGGACTACGCCGTAATCCTTGTAATATTCACTACGGCGTAGCTGGTTGGAATGCTACGCCGTAGCCTTTGTAGAAATATACCTACGCCGTAACTCAATGACTTGTTACGGGGGGTATTCTTCATAAAATCTTTCCTACGCCGTAACTCCATCACTTGTTACGGGCGTAGCCTTCATAAAATCTTTCCTACGCCGTAGTCCAATTACTAACTACGGGTGTAGGGCTCATATCTTCAACATTACGCCGTAGTCCAATAACTAACTACGGCATAGCCTTTGGTAATCTCTGTTACGCCGTAGCTCAGTTGCTTGCTACGGCGTAGTCTTCACTTCATGGGGTAAATCTTCTAACGGTGTAGTATCATCACTTAACTAGACCGTCGTGTTTGTGTCTTCAACGTAACTTTAAGCGTAATTCCCATTCTTAAGCCAATAAATCATCAATAACGTATTTTTACTCATCTTTACCCTGAAACCAAAATAGGAAGAAATAAGAGTAGATATTCTTCGTATAAATAGAAAAGATGAGTAATTCAAAGAGATATTAACGCTTAAATCATGGGTAAATTTGATGTTATCAACATATCTGCCATTTCGACCATTGATGTTGTCTTCTTAAGGTTAATAAGATTTAATTTTTTAAATAATGAAAATGACATCATGTAAACACTGGCTCCTAAATCATCTAGAGCAAACATATCAAAATTACCAATAGTGCATGGGAGTAAAAACTTTCCTGGATTAGGTTCTTTCTCTGGAAGTTGGCTTGGTATTCTCTCGTAAGCAACATTGTTCTTCCGTAGATAACTAACCCCACAAAATTTGTTGCCAATGTCTTTATCCCTTTTGATTTCTCCATTTTCCTCACTTAGGGACAGGACCTTACACTCCTCGCGGTCAATTTCGGGTTTCTTCATTTGGATATTTTTTGCTAATTGCTCGATTTGAGTTTTATGGTTCTTAATTGTGGCGCTCTGATTTTGTAAATTTCTTTCGGTATCTACTTTCATCTCGTTCATCCATTCTTGAAACTTTTCGTTCTTCCGTGAGGACTCCTCGATGTGCTTATTAACCATCTCTTCTAGGCTAACTTTTCTGTTTTCATAGACTGGCCGACTTTCAATCTTAGTATACCACCCCTGAGGTCCCACACGATATTTAACTCCATTTCCTGGTCCTAGGTGTGTTTTACTAGCTTCTCCTGCCATGGCTTCCTCTATTCTCTTGACTTCTTCCTTAATCACAATATTTTCCTTTCCGTGTTCACGTTCAGACCAGATGGCATGCACATTTTCCTTAAGTTTTTTATTGTCACGCCCTAAGCTTTCGATTTTATTAGTGATAAGGGTGATTCCTTCGGTGCTACCCGCAATGCTCCTATTACTTCCACCTTCGTGCCACTTTTGAGAGTGGCTTGCCATGTCTTCAACCGCCCTTAAAGCTTGAGCATGGGTCATTCCAGGGATTGGTCCCTGAGAATCTAACATTTGGCGGGTGGAGATGTTGATCCCTTTGTAGAAAATGTTAACCATTTGTTGCTTGTTGAGATCATGTGTAGGGCATTTGTACAAAAGATCATTGTACCTATCCCAAGCTTGGTACAATGTTTCATCCCAATCTTGCTTGAAGTTGTGAATATCTTCAAGTTGCTTTGCCGTCTTTGAAGGAGGGCAATATCTTTAGATGAAGTGCTTTTTCAGGAGAGTCCAAGTGTTCACCGTCTCTGCTGGTAACCTATCAATCCATCTCTTGGCTGCTCCGGTTAATGTTATCGGGAATACTCTGAGCATTATCGCATCATGAGATACTCCCGGAATGTTGAACAAACTAACAATGTAAAGAACATTGTCAATGTGTTCGTGAGCATCTTCCGTCTTGTTTCTTGAAAATGGGTCTTTACGCAGTTCCCTTATGAATTGATTCTTTATTTCGAACTGAACGTCATCCCCAATAGCCGGCCTAACCAAACCAGGCCCTTTCTCTTCTCGTGAAAGAGCCAAATACTCTTCAAGCGTGAGGTTGTCAATGTCAATTTCTGCCATGGTACCTGAAACTTGAAAATGATCGTGAGTACTGAAAATAAAAATAAAACTAAAATTAAAAACTTAAATAAATTCCTTATAGCTCCCCGGCAGCGGCGCCAAAAACTTGATGCAGGTTTTACCGACCAGGTTTTAATATTTATAAAGTGTCTCGTTTATCTAAGGTCTACCTAATGTACTATCGGGCAGTGTACCCGTTTCGTGTATGGTATAGCTAGTTGGTAAAACCGAGGTCGTCCCAAGAGCTATGTGTTTGGAGTCTATCTAAGTTTAGTGTCACGTGTAAAAGGGGTTTTATGATTGAAAAGATTAATTAACTAGAAATGTAAATGACAAAACAAGTAAATAAAATAGAAGGAGATCAGTAAAGAGAGATAGTGCTAACCTAATTACTACTCTTGTTATTATTATGATTATTTTCTATAAGTGCATCCTATCATATCGTCTGGGGGTTACATTCATTTAGGATCAGAGGGTTAAATCACCTAAATCTATCTTACACCTGGTCCTATCCACGACTATTGTAAAGCCGAGGGTTCATCGGGCGGCGTGAACCTACGAAGATGTAAGAGTCATTAAGTACCTCTACTAACATGGACAAGTCTAGCGAGATGCGGCATGGTCAGATCTTACACCCCCTCTAACTCTTTTAAGCGTATCGCATTGGTAGGTGGTCCTAGGGTTAATTCGCACATGTATGGTGATATTGCTATCACCAGGTCACATCCCTATCGGCTTGNAAATTCTAAGTTATAAGGGCATTTTTGGTAATTTTGCATGTTTTAGAATTTCAGGTATTACAAACTACGCCATAACTTCTTCTTTGGCCACGTTAGTTCTTTACTGCCACAAATTGGGGTCTACGTCGTAGGTGGAGAGTTGCTACTCCGTAGTGTCCTTTAGTAGATTTCTACGCCGTAGTCATGAAGTGAGCTACGTCGTAGTCTTCATAAAACCTTGCTACGGCGTAGGTGGATGAACCTCTACGCCGTAGTTAGTGCAGAATCCACATTTTCCATGTTTTTACTCTTAAGTCCTTCCATTTCCGCATTTATTCGTTCTTTTACTTATCTTTACCCTGAAACCAAAATATAAACAAATAAGAGTATATATCCTTAATATGAATGGAAAAGATGAGCAATAAAGGGGGGAAATTAACACTTAAATCATGGGTAAATTTGACGTTATCATCAGACAAGCCGAAAGTACGCCACAGACTATCCTACTAGGCACGTGCCTATCTATTGCAAGTTGACAAGTTACTATGCACCCATGTACAACCACTGTTTCCCTTCCTGTATAAACGAAATGTTGAAACCGAGTTAAGTAGAGATTCAAACATAGAAAATAATACAAAGTATTATAGTTAGGATCCTCTTCTCCTAGGAACAACAAAGCAAAGCTATCTGTCTCTTGCTGTTTGATTTTGGTGAGTTAATCGGTCATCAACCGGGTTAGTTTTCCGTAGGCTTTCCCTTGTAAATCTTTGATTCATTTCTAATAAGATTTAAAAAATTGAAAAAGTACAAATGGTGTTATTAGCGAGTCTAAGTCGTTCTCAAGCAAACCCAACCTCAACAATATTGATGTTCACTAGTTTTCGTCACTTGATAAAATTGATGTTCATATCCTTCATGGTTTGTATGAACGTGTGCGGAGCGGACCCAACATGTCTATAACTAAATGATGGTCGCGATAGTGTAATTCTTTTTTGTTTAGGGATTAGCGGTTTAACAGATATTAATTTTGAAAAAAGAAAAGTGAATTTGTTATGTAATCTAAAATATGAGTGAGTAAGATTGATCCGATTTTAGTAAATATTTGATATGTAGGAAAAAATAAAACAAGAATTCAGAAAAACCCAAAATTTAGATTTCATCACATTCCCACTAGGGGTGTTCATGGTTCGGATAATAAACCGAAAACCGAACCGAACCGAACTCGAAAAAAATCGAACCAAACTTATAACTGAACCGACTTTGTCAAAACCGAAACCGAACTAAAAATTCGGTTTTTGGTTTGGATATGGTTTTGGCTATCTGAACCGAAAACCGAATCGAAAACCGAATTTATATAAATATATATATTTTTATATATTTTTTATATATATTTATATATAAAAAATGAATATTAAAATTTTATCCTAATCTAAAAAACACTTTTATGCTTGAAATATATTTTTTTTTCTAAAAATCTATATAAAAAAAAATATAAATGGTATAGTTCAAGTACAAATTTCGGATTTCGGTTTTGACCCATAGCCGAACCGAACTTCGGTTCGGTTCTCGGTTCGGTCACAAATATTTTCGGTTCAGTTCGGTTTTCGGTTATGACCCAAAAAATATTTTAACCGAACAATCCGAGCCGAATAAACCGATTAACCGCGAACCGAACCGCGAAACACCCCTAATTCCCACTTTACTTCTCTTACACCTTTTGGCCGCAACAAACACCAAACACACAAAAAGAAGCAACATTTTATTTCATCACAAAACAAAAACCCAAACTTTATAAAAGCATTTTTCTTGAACCCTTTCATCAACGTCCATCAATGGCAACAACAACAACAACAACAACAACAGCAAGAACAAACCCATCATCATCGACATCTCCGCATTTTTCAAACCCACATCGTATCATTCATCCTTCTTCATTAAAACTACCCTTTAATTCACATAAGTTAAAGTTACCTTCAATTCAATGTCAAGCCCCTAAAAGATCGCTCATCACTTCTGAACAAACCTCATCTTCTTGCTCTTCTAGTATTGATTTTCTTACTCTGTGTCATAGTCTTAAGGTACTTTTTTAAAGATTTTTTTTTTTTAAGTTTTTTATTAATGTTTTGAGATGTTTTTATGATACCCTTTTGCATGAATTGGTGTTGTGATCAATGGGTTGTTTGGGATCATGGGTTTGGATTAGTTTACTTTATGGGCTTTTATTGGCTTATTGAAATTTGGAAAAGCTGATAAGCTCACTTTTTTTTGGCTTATGAGGTTGTGGCTTATGGACTATATAAGTCTATAAGATGAAGGTGATAAGCTCGAAAAATGTGAGCTTATCGGCTTTTCTAAATTTCAATAACCAAATAAAAGCCCATAAAATAAGCTACATTTGATGGTGGAAGATTTATTTGGTTATTTTTGTTGATTGGAACAATGCATTGTGGAAATCATGCTAATGAGTAGGTGGATTATATTGTATGATAGAAATTGGAAGTCAAAATTGAGCCATTGGTGGTGTATGATGTTAATAAGCAATTAAGCTTTTGGAATTTAGTTGTGATCTTGGTATGTCCTAAATTGAATGCAATGTTCGGGTAAACGGATGAGGTTCTTTCTGTTCAGGTTCCGCTGAGGGCGAGTCATTGACTTAGATGTACGCGACCTAACCAGGGTATCCTCGTGACCGTTTTCGGACCCTTTCCATAGCCACCCCTAAGATGTTTGCCTAGTGAAGTTTGAACCTGAGACCTCATTTGAGGACATATGCATGCCCTCATGCGAGGACATCAGGACGCCCTGACCACTAGGCCACTTTGGTGGTGGTTAAAATGATGACAATGTTTCATTTATGGAAAATCTTGCATCTAAAAATGTTCCAGAAAATGTTAACCATTTGTTGCTTGTTGAGATCATGTGTAGGGCAATTGTACAAAAGATCATTGTACCTATCCCAAGCTTGGTACAATGTTTCATCCCCATCTTGCTTGAAGTTGTGAATATCTTCAAGTTGCTTTGCCGTCCTTGAAGGAGGGCAAAATCTTTGGATGAAGTGCTTTTTCAGGAGAGTCCAAGTGTTCACCGTCCCTGCTGGTAACCTATCAATCCATCTCTTGGCTGCTCCGGTTAATGCTATCGGGAATACTCTGAGCATTATCGCATCATGAGATACTCCCGGAATGTTGAACAAACTAACAATGTAAAGAACATTGTCAATATGTTCGTGAGCATCTTCCGTCTTGTTTCCTGAAAATGGGTCTTTACGCAGTTCCCTTATGAATTTATTCTTTATTTCGAACTGAACGTCATCCCCAATAGCCGGCCTAACCAAACCAGGCCCTTGCTCTTCTCGTGAAAGAGCCAAATACTCTTCAAGCGTGAGGTTGTCAATGTCAATTTCTGCCATGGTACCTGAAAATGATCGTGAGTACTGAAAATAAAAATAAAACTAAAATTAAAAACTTAAATAAATTCCTAATAGCTCCCCGGCAGCGGCGCCAAAAACTTGATGCAGGTTTTACCGGCCAGGTTTTAATATTTATAAAGTGTCTCGTTTACCTAAGGTCNGAGGTTGTCAATGTCAATTTCTGCCATGGTACCTGAAAATGATCGTGAGTACTGAAAATAAAAATAAAACTAAAATTAAAAACTTAAATAAATTCCTAATAGCTCCCCGGCAGCGGCGCCAAAAACTTGATGCAGGTTTTACCGGCCAGGTTTTAATATTTATAAAGTGTCTCGTTTACCTAAGGTCTACCTAATGCACTATCGGGCAGTGTACCCGGTCGTGTGAGGTATAGCTAGTTGGTAAAGCCAAGGTCGTCCCAAGAGCTATGTGTTTGGAGTCTATCTAAGTTTAATGTCACGTATAAAAGGGGTTTTATGAGTTGAAAGATTAATTAACTAGAAATGTAAATAACAATGCAAGTAAATAAAATGGAAGAAAATTAGTAAAGAGAGATAGTGCTAACCTAGTAACTACTCTTGTTATTATTATGATTAGTTTTCTATAAATGCATCATATCATATCGTCTGGGGGTTACATTCATTCAGGATCAGAGGGTAAAATCACCTAAATCTATCCTACACCTTGTCCTATCCCCGACTATTGTAAAGCCGGGGGTTCATCGGGCGGCGTGAACCTACGAAGATGTAAGAGTCATTAAATACCTCTACTAACATGGACAAGTCTAGCGAGATGCGGCATGGTCAGATCTTACACCCCCTCTAACTCCTTTAAGCGTATCGCATTGGTAGGTGGTCGTAGGGTTATTTCGCACATGTATGGTGATATTGCTATCACCAAGTCACATCTCTATCGGCTTGGTTCCTAGGGTTAATTCCCCAAGCCTCCAAAGAACTGCCAACGCTCAACACTACCGGAACTAGAGTGTCCTAAGACTCGCCATGAAAGTATACAAATAATAGACAATATATGCGTAGAAAACTAAATCATAACAATAACAATTTCATAACTAGACTAACACCGAGAGGTGTTTAGCCACTCATATTCATAGTTGCAGTAAAACAATGTTGGATTAATACAAATGTAAACATGAATCGAATACAAGACAAAGGAATTGATAAACTTATGATCGGTGTGTGAATCCTCCCTTGGAAATGACTTCTTTGTGGCTAGAACTTCGTTCCTCCTGCTCCCTGAGTTTCTCCCAACTTCTGTGTGGTGAAAAGTGAATGAATAAACTCGGAATTAGGTCTGGTATTTATAGGCGTGACTTTGCTACGGCGTAGCTGATTGAGTTGCTACCCCGTAGCCTTTGTAAATCTGGACTACGCAGTAGCTTGATCAAGTGCTACGGGCGTAGTTTCTTCATTGAATGCTTCTACGGAGTAGTTGCTAGGGTAACTACGCCGTAACTTCTTCTTTGGCCTCGTTAGTTCTTTACTGCCGCAAATTGGGGTCTACGCCGTAGGTGGAGAGCTGCTACTCCGTAGTGCCCTTTAGTAGATTTCTACGCCGTAGTCTTCATAAAACCTTGCTACGGCGTAGGTGGATGAACCTCTACGCCGTAGTTAGTGCAGAATCCACATTTTCCATGTTTTTACTCTTAAGTCCTTCCATTTCCGCATTTATTCGTTCTTTTACTTATCTTTACCCTGAAACCAAAATATAAACAAATAAGAGTATATATCCTTAATATGAATGGAAAAGATGAGCAATAAAGGGGGAAATTAACACTTAAATCATGGGTAAATTTGACGTTATCATCAGACAAGCCGAAAGTACGCCACAGACTATCCTACTAGGCACGTGCCTATCTATTGCAAGTTGACAAGTTACTATGCACCCATGTACAACCACTGTTTCCCTTCCTATATAAACCAAATGTTGAAACCGAGTTAAGTAGAGATTCAAACATAGAAAATAATACAAAGTATTATAGTTATGATCCTCTTCTCCTAGGAACAACAAAGCAAAGCTATCTCTCTCCTGCTGTTTGATTTTGGAGAGTTAATCGGTCATCAACCGGGTTAGTTTTCCGTAGGCTTTCCCTTGTAAATCTTTGATTCATTTCTAATAAGATTTAAAAAATTGAAAAAGTACAAATGGTGTTATTAGCGAGTCTAAGTCGTTCTCAAGCAAACCCAACCTCAACAATGTTGATGTTCATTAGTTTTCGTCACTTGATAAAATTGATGTTCATATCTTTCATGGTTTGTATGAACGTGTGCGGAGCAGACCCAACATGTCTATAACTAAATGATGGTCGCGATAGTGTAATTCTTTTTTGTTTAGTGATTAGCGGTTTAACAGATATTAATTTTGAAAAAAGAAAAGTGAATTTGTTATGTAATCTAAAATATGAGTGAGTAAGATTGATCCGATTTTAGTAAATATTTGATATGTAGGAAAAAATAAAACAAGAATTCAGAAAAACCCAAAATTTAGATTTCATCACATTCCCACTAGGGGTGTTCATGGTTCGGATAATAAACCGAAAACCGAACCGAACCGAACTCGAAAAAAATCGAACCAAACTTATAACTGAACCGACTTTGTCAAAACCGAAACCGAACTAAAAATTCGGTTTTCGGTTTGGATATGGTTTTGGCTATCTGAACCGAAAACCGAATCGAAAACCGAATTTATATAAATATATATTTTTATATATTTTTTATATATATATTTATATATAAAAAATGAATATTAAAATTTTATCCTAATCTAAAAAAACACTTTTATGCTTGAAATATATTTTTTTTTCTAAAAATCTATATAAAAAAAAATATAAATGGTATAGTTCAAGTACAAATTTCGGATTTCGGTTTTGACCCATAGCCGAACCGAACTTCGGTTCGGTTCTCGGTTCGGTCACAAATATTTTCGGTTCAGTTCGGTTTTCGGTTATGACCCAAAAAATATTTTAACCGAACAATCCGAGCCGAATAAACCGATTAACCGCGAACCGAACCGCGAAACACCCCTAATTCCCACTTTACTTCTCTTACACCTTTTGGCCGCAACAAACACCAAACACACAAAAAGAAGCAACATTTTATTTCATCACAAAACAAAAACCCAAACTTTATAAAAGCATTTTTCTTGAACCCTTTCATCAACGTCCATCAATGGCAACAACAACAACAGCAGCAAGAACAAACCTCATCATGATCACATCTCCCTTCAACCCACATCGTATCATTCACCTGTCTTCATTAAACTACCCTTAATTCACTAATTAAAGTCCGTCTAATTCAAGTCAAGCCCCCTAAAAGATCGACTCAATCACTCTCGAAACAAAGCCCTCATCTTCTTGCTCTGCTAAGTACTTGATTCTTACCTCCCTGCTGTCATATCTTAAGCACTTTTTTTAAGATTGTTTTTTTTTTTTTTCTTTTTTTTTATTTTTATAAAGTTAATTGTTTGAGATTGTTTTTATGAACCCTATTGCACATGAAATGGTGTTGTGTCATGGGTTGTTGGGATCATGGTTGGGAGTAGCTTACTTTATGCTTTTATGCTTATTAAATTGAAAGCTGATAAGCTCACTTTTTTTTTGCTATGAGGTTGATGGGCTTAATCGTAGGAGCCCAAAAAAACCCGAACCCGACGGGAAACCGAAACCCGGACATAGAATTGGCGCGGTTTTGTATTGCTAATATGGTTTATTGCGGGGTCTTGTTTTTTTGTGGTATTAACGGGGATGTAAAGCGGGTTGGCGGGGAGCGGGGAATCCTCGCCCCGCCCCGCCCACCCGATAATATAACATAGTATACAAAGTATAAAAATTCTGATACAGTATATATATTTGTAGTATTTACGTAATAAAAATATTACTTTATATTGTATTTTATGATTTAATAAGAATGCTAATTGTGATGTATAGAAACTCGTTTAGTGTCATATTAAGTTTTAATTTTTGTGTATAATATCATTATTATATAATATTATCATGAAAATTAATAAGGGCTTGTTCTAATTATTATAATAGTTTCGTATGCTAATGGATAAAAATAACAATAAAAGTGAAATGTCGCTTGGTATATTACACCCAAAGATGCTCCGCCGAGAAGGAATCCCCGATTAGATACGGGCGGGTTTGGGACCATCACGCCCCAAACGGGCGCCCAGATTAGAGGCGGGGTGTTGGGGAATAACTCTTGGTAATCGGTTTGGGATGGATGGCCGCCCCGCCAAACCACGCACCGTTGCCATCCTAGCTTAATGGACTATAGTAATCCATAAGCATCAAGGATAAGCTCGGAGAAAAGTGAGCTTATCGCTTTTCTAAATTTCAAAAGCAGGATAAAAGCCTATAAAATAGCACATTTATGTGGGAAGATGGTATGTGATTGTTGTTGATTGGAACAATGCATTGTGGAAATCATGTTAATGAGTAGGTGGATTATATTGTATGATAGAAATTGGAAGTCAAAATTGAGCCATTGGTGGTGTATGATGTTAATAAGCAATTAAGCTTTTGGAATTTAGTTGTGATCTTGGTATGTCCTAAATTGAATGCAATGTTCGGGTAAACGGATGAGGTTCTTTCTGTTCAGGTTCCGCTGAGGGCGAGTCATTGACTTAGATGTACGCGACCTAACCAGGGTATCCTCGTGACCGTTTTCGGACCCTTTCCATAGCCACCCCTAAGATGTTTGCCTAGTGAAGTTTGAACCTGAGACCTCATTTGAGGACATATGCATGCCCTCATGCGAGGACATCAGGACGCCCTGACCACTAGGCCACTTTGGTGGTGGTTAAAATGATGACAATGTTTCATTTATGGAAAATCTTGCATCTAAAAATGTTCCTTTCAACCCATTGAGGATTACTAATAAAGATTGGCTTTGAGTAAAAAAGCTTGCTTTATTCTGTATCATTATGTCATCTTCAAGAAACATGTGTATCGAAACTTTAAACACATGTTTAGGAGTATTTTTTTTAGGTATTTGACTTTGAGCCATATGCTTCCCTAACCCACCTTTCTTTCTTTGACTCGAAGTCATCCTATTAAGGGGGTGTTTGTTATTGCATTTTGAAAGTGATTATATGATAATTGCTGTTTTGGAGTCGTAGATAATCTGTTTCTGGTGTTTACGTATAATGAATCTGGTTCTGAATTTCAAATTAGTTAGGGGTCAAATTATCAGTTTATGAGTAGCTACAATAGAACTGATTGTGATTATTTGAAAGTCATTTTACATGTAAATCTTTAACTAAACAGATTTTGCTAAACACTCAAATAGCTCAATCTGATTTTGATTATTCCATATCTTATAATTGCTTTTAAAACACAATGCTAAACGCACCCTAAGCTCTTAATTTATTTTAATATATGTTTATTTTCCTAGAGAAGTTTGCAATTTTTGTGAAACTTATTCAATCTTTCTTTCCAATTTAGACCCAAAAGAGGAAGGGATGGGTCAATCATGATATTAAGGGTCCTGAGTCCATTGCTGATCACATGTATCGGATGGCAATAATGGCTTTAATTGCTGATGATCTTCCTGGAATTAATAGGGAAAGGTTCGATTTATTTACAGTTTGCAGCACTTACTATTGTTATTGTGTACCGGTTTCTTGTACTCTTACAACAGTTTTTGTATGAATATGAATAGGTGTATTAAGATTGCAATTGTCCACGACATTGCAGAAGGTACATGAATAATACTCCACATTCAATTACTTTGCATGATTTATATATTATGTGCAATGTAGCTTAAAACATAGGCTTGCTTTTTATAGCTATCGTGGGAGATATAACACCATCTGACGGCGTACCAAAAGCAGAAAAGAGTAGACTTGAGCAAGCGGCTTTGAAAGAAATGTGCAACGTTCTTGGTGGTGGAATGAGGGGTAATTCAAATTACTCACTTTCTCTAATACATATTTGTTTTGTTTCCTCAAATGGGTCAGAGCTTTTAGTGCTTTTGACAACCTACAGCTGAAGAAATTCAAGAACTCTGGAGAGAATACGAGGATAATGCTTCTCTTGAGGCTAATCTCGTGAAAGATTTTGACAAAGTATGTCTTTTATTATCTGTTCTTTAGACCCTTGTATAATAGGAATATTATCCTTTTTTAAAGCTATAATTTTTATCTAAACATATATTGTTTTTACTCTGTAGGTCGAGATGATTCTGCAAGCGCTTGAATATGAAACTGGTACGTTTTAGTCTCCAACCTATCATGGCAAAGAAATAGGGATCAATCAGAACTTATAATTATTACTTATGTGTGGTCTTTGTTTTTATTTCTGTGCTTGTTTGATTGATAAGAATAGCATCTCGGTTAAGTATTATAAACCACATGTGACGGTAGATATGCCTACACTAAATGTTAAACCTTTTACGTGAAAAGGAGATATACTTTGGAATATTATATCATATCCAATCCTTTTGAAACAGAAACTTTATTTGGATTCTTCCAAATTATAGAACCAACTTTAGTCTAGTTATATTTATTTGCTATGATGTATAAATCATTTAGCTGATATCAGAGGTGGCAGGATGGACGGATGGAGTGGGGGTAATGCGTAAAAATGGTTAAATTAAGCGTTGGTGAAAACAGGCCAGGCTGGGTTGGGTAGACTCGAAACACAATCTGTACAGTTTATTTATATATAATTAATTGATTTGTTAGCTATGATGACGAATAACCCGAAACTTTCAATAAGAATAATTTTAAGAGGTTGTGTGAGTTATAAAGTGGCTTTTGGACAACTTATGGCCCATTTGACATATTCTATCTGTTTGACCTGTTTTTTAGCTATGTTTTTTGTTCAGTTTGAACGTATGATCCATCTGAGTACCATGAAAAAAACGCATCAACGCATTTGACCTTTGGAATCAGTTCATATGTTCCGTTAAAAAGTGATGGAGACCTATTTCTTGTTAAGTTTCGTACTATATTTTCTTTGCCTAGTATATGCTCCTCTTGAAAAACATGTGAAGAATTTACATTTAATAACCTGTCTTACATCTTATGGATGGTGGTGTATTTTTTTTACCGAATTAAAATATAGTATGTTTTATCATATTTTATTCTGAGATTCTTGTTTTATGCTATTGCAGAACACAACAAAGTTTTGGATGAGTTTTTCCTCTCGACTGCCGGTAAGATTTTTTTTTTTTTTTNAAAATTAAAAAGAAAACAGATGTTTATCTTGTGCTACATTTCTGCATCTCAGCTGCTATATATTTTTTAATTTAATCTTTGCATTGACGGTGTACTACAGGGAAGTTTCAAACCGAAATCGGCAAGAGTTGGGCAGCTGAGATCATTGCCAGGAGAAATTCAAGGTTGGCAAAGAAACTGAACTAACCAGACTTGTCATCACCTTGTGGTAGACGACACATGTCTCCTTTTCATTTTGTTTACCTTTTCAAGGAAAATCCTGATAAATTTGTATTCAGTTTGGCATCTTATAATCCAAAAGTTGTTGCAATAGTTTTCATGATATCAGAGAATTGAAGTTATCTTTTGTAACACATTAGCATTAGCTCTTTAAGCTAAGGGACATGATATGATCTCTAGTTTGACAAAAATGCAAATATTTTGCGCTCTTTACAGGCTATATTTTGATGTTTTGGCAAGCATATTTTTGCTTCTAAAAGTTTTATTCAATACTGATGTTCTGGATGTCAAAGAGCTTGTTTCAACCCATTGAACCAAAAATGATGTATTTATCTTTCCTAATATAGTGATTAAAACATTGGTGTAAATTTCAAAAGTTGTGCAAAAATAATAGATGTATGTATATTTCCTAATCAAGGATCATTTTTTTTATATATATATATTCTCTTTCACTATATACATATATATATAAAGTCAACATCTCTTTTAATATACATATATAAAGTCTTAACATTTTTTGTTTGGTTCACATCGATGCCTCCTTTTCAAAATGTAAAACCAATTATAAAAGTATACACGAGTTCATGAAATTCACATAACCAAACCATTTCATATTCGAAAAGTTCATTATCAAAATCAAGTTTACATTGAATATAAATTGGATGTGCCGATTTTGATCAATTTATCTACAAATGGATCAACTTTGGCTATGTTTTTTCTCAAAATAACGGGTCAGATGGATCATACTAGCGTAAATTTAACTAAAAATAATATATAACCCAAGGGTCAAACGGGTCGAAAATCTGAAGAAACATACTCCGTATAATTAAGTTGTTTTTGCGTCATCGGCCATGCTTGTTCACACTTATTTTCTATTTGATTCATACTTATAAAAGAAGGAAAACATTGCCAAACAAAACTCAAAAACATTCATGATCCTTCCCAGAGTCAACCATGAATTCGGCTTATAAAGTAATCCAACCTATTAAGAAAGCAAGCCATAAAATTAAGACAGCTCACAAACATCGAATTATATGTTAATTTCTTGTGGTGCACATTTCACATGCATGAGGTGGGGTGCATTGCAAGTCATTGCCCATTACCACCTTTGTTTATTCACCTTTGCAGCTTCAACTATCTCATTGCTTCACACCTTTCCATTTTGAAGACCTTCAAACACAATAACAACCAAAGTATTCCTTTACATGCAAAGACATGATTAATTTTCATAACCACCTCCTCTCTCTAACATCTTTCCTTTTCACCCCAAGCCATGGGACGACACGAGTGGACCTTGATTGGGGCAGATTGTCTTGTCTTATCGTGTTGTTGCCAATTCTTAATCTTGCAAATTCTCTTGTTCGTCTTGATAAAACTTCCTAGAAAAGTTTTTAGAAGAATAAAGGCATATGTAAAGAGGAAGTTTGGGAAGCATAGAAAGGAAGCTCTAGCTCGTTGTGCTGCGGTGCTGATGGGGCAGCAGAGGGGAAGATCATCGTCTAATGCGTCGATGGAGAGTTTCCGGTTGGATGAATTGGATGGTTGTATAGAGGAAGTCGAAAACGTATTAGAGGAAATGAGTCAAATGGGTGAGTTTGGATTTGGTAGCTTTTGGAGAGGGGCAGATGATAATTTTTTAGATGATGATGTTCGATTATGTTTTGTAAATCAACAACTTGGATATTATGATCATGATGGAAATTATCATTTTATTCCTGTCTTTGGTCCTCTTGCCTTGAAGTTAATATAAATTTGTTCATAAAATTACATTTTTTTTTGTACTTTAATCTTCACTTTTTTGCTTCACAAGAAATAAAGATGTAAATGTGAAGTTCATCTTTCAAGGTATTACATGGTTCATTGTAAATACAAAAACATCCAGAACGTTTTTAGTCTATTTGAAGAACGGAAAATACTTGCACATATTGTTGATGGACCAAGTCACACTACAAGAAACAGGAGAACAGGCGACGAAACTATTCCCGGCGACATATGTCGACGGGATAATACAGAAAACGACAAAAAACACGCTTGACCGAGCAAGTCTCCGTTGAATTTTTGGGGCCCACATGATCCCGTCGACATGTCGACGGGAGTATAATCACAAATATTTACCTCCTCAATAATTGACGAAAATTGGGCGCGAAAATTTCCCGCTCATATATTCCCGTCGACATTTCGACGGGACCTTATTAATAACGAAAAANGTAAATCAACAACTTGGATATTATGATCATGATGGAAATTATCATTTTATTCCTGTCTTTGGTCCTCTTGCCTTGAAGTTAATATAAATTTGTTCATAAAATTACATTTTTTTTTGGTACTTTAAACTTCACTTTTTTGCTTCACAAGAAATAAAGATGTAAATGTGAAGTTCATCTTTCAAGGTATTACATGGTTCATTGTAAATACAAAAACATCAAGAAGTTTTTAGTCTATTTGAAGAACTGAAAATACTTGCACATATTGTTGATGGACCAAGTCAATACCGGATCCTGGAAATTTTCTATTTCGGTTTGGGAAGAAAGAATAACCCGTGAGACTGACTCAACGTCAAAGTCATCGGTTGGTGCCTTCTAAGATTTTTTCTTCAATCTAATGCAATGTCAATTTCTTTTTCATATCTTCGCGTTGATATTCATGTTCGTCATGATTAAAAACACAAACAAAAGTTGATTACAAAGGATTGAAGAAGAATAATCTCGGTTACTATTATTATTTACTTTTTCTTGCATTCAACTCTCTTATGCATTGAATTTAAAGACCCAAAGGGGCCCATAAACAAAAGCATATGGCCTATAATGATCATGTGAGACGAGTTCATATATCTTATTAGTGAATGGGTAAACAAATAAGCATATGGCCCATAAACTGTTGTTTGATGTATTATTTTTGTACATTTCGTTTACCGTAATTGTTCTACTTATTTTTTTAGCAACCATGAATATAACCTCACATCGGTAGAACTATAAAGTTGACATATAAGTTTGGTGGGGTACACTTATCACAAATTGGTTTTAGAATAAAGGCCCAGTTATGCTTATCATGTCTCATATTCTCCTTAGTTCTGTATCTTCCATTCATATTCATATTCATATTCATATTCATTCATCTTATAATAAGTGGGTGGCCATGGCTCACTTCCATCCAACCAAGTTAGCCTTTTAAAAGACATTGTCGCTGGCTTTGATCTTGACCTTGATGGCAGCCTCACCCACCTTGAGCTCATTGCCCTCTTTCGGTCTGTTTGGCTCAAGCCCAGTGATGAGCTAAATGCATTGTTAGCCAAAATGGATGAAAAGGGAAATGGGTCGATTGATTTTAAAGAATTATTAAATGTCATTACAATGAGGTGGTTTTCATCAACCAAGACCGGCTAATGCAAGTCTTTCGCCTGTTCGACAAGGATGGTGATGGTTCCATCACCCCTCACGAACTAGCTACCATTGACCTACCGCGAACTCAATGACCTAATGCATGATACTGACACCAATGGTGATGGCATGATTAGTTTCCATAAATTTACTGCAATTGTCAACAACAAAGTGTCAAAAACTTTTAATGAAAAGAGCATTATACATTAAACTCATGTACTTATAACCCTTAACAAAATGGGACCATAAATAAAACATAGACATTTGCTAAATGTGGCAAGATTCCTTATGTTTCAGGGTGGCTTAACTTTATATCTTTGTGTAGGACCTTAGATCTATCAACTTTATCACACTTATATTGGTTGAGAATTGGTGACTTGATGATATATATGTATGTGTTTTAGAGAGAGAAAGTAGTAAGAGAAACTAGAGAGAATATTTCACATAAAACACACACTTATACAAACAAGCACACCTTACAAATGAGAGGTAAGGTGCCTTTTATACATAAGAGAGAAAGGCCTCATGGGCTTTCTAATGGACTTGGGCTTGGACTTGGTTTACATAACTCACCTTCTAACATATTAGATTACCAAGTCCAATGTCCAACTAACTTAAACTATTTTCTACAAAAATCACACGACACACTATATTACAAATATGAGAATGACCATCACTTTTCTATAAATCTTAAATGCTAACAATCTCCCCCTAAGGGATGGTTGTTCGAATGAAGCTCCACGTGATTTGGTCTTCTTTGTTCTTTGTTGTCAAGCTTTGTGTGTCGTTGTAGAATAGTCTTTTGTCTTTGTTCCTTCATGCTTTGTGATCTTTAATGATTGATTTTACTTCGTTCTTTGTTCTTTGTTGTGGTTGATCCATATGCCTTTCGTCACATCTTTGTCTTTGTAGGTTAGACGCCTTTCCAACATGCTCATACATCTTTGGTCTTTGTAATACATACATTTGTTGTTTCCGTTCTTTCACTTTGATCTTTGTCACTTAACTTTGTAGATTTTTTCATATAATGTAGAATCTTTCTTTGACCTCTTATATGCATCGATCTTTGGTGAGAACTTTCTTTGACTTTGAGATGTATGTATGAGCATGTGGAAACTAGTGTGGTGGTTGTACCTGCATAAAACAGTTATCAATAAAACATCCGGTACTTACAGGTTCGGAATTTAGAGATCGTCAACAGCATAGTGTGAAGACTCCTTCTAATCCTTACCATGGCCGTTCCTAATCGGATACCCCCGAAAGGGCTTACACAGACATACNATCTTTGGTGAGAACTTTCTTTGACTTTGAGATGTATGTATGAGCATGTGGAAACTAGTGTGGTGGTTGTACCTGCATAAAACAGTTATCAATAAAACATCCGGTACTTACAGGTTCGGAATTTAGAGATCGTCAACAGCATAGTGTGAAGACTCCTTCTAATCCTTACCATGGCCGTTCCTAATCGGATACCCCCGAAAGGGCTTACACAGACATACCGAAGTACACCAACGATTAGGTGAGTCGCTGGAGATCACCCCACGACTGTAGACCGTTTGGAACCACCGCAAACACTAAGCGTAACCCACAAGTGATTACCGAAGTGACCTGCTATCAGGGCTGTTTGATGTTGACCTTGGCAGGAATTTCCGTTCAATCATTGAGAAATACATAAGTAAATCCTCTCATAAACGTTCTCGGCAGATTGCTAAGATCTGCGTAGGACTCGATAATCTACAACTGGTGTCCATTGATGTAGAACCACCATTGTAGTAATGTTAAGTGTTCCTAAGAGATCTTTGATGAATCTCGGGGCTCTAGACTCAATAAGTGCACATTTGGTTTCCTATGCGGAGGCATGGAGTAGAGGGCCTCCTTTTCAATATCAACCATCTCTAAGAGACGGGTCGATAGATTACAATGGTTCCCCGTGAGAATGAAACAAGTATTTTTGAGAGATACCCGAGTGGCTAGAAGGTTTAAGTGCAGTGCGTCACTGGGTCCATGACGTCTTGTCTTCAATACCGGTGTCACCTTGGTAACAACCAGTAGCATATGAGTTGAACCCGGTGTCTGCCCTAAGGTTGAACATATGGAGGGCTATTTCTTTTCACCCTTTTCATTACTTTTCTTTTTAATTCTTCAACCC
>LBNU01028581.1:3276-47435 GCA_014162995.1 Artemisia annua
AACTACTGACTTCGCTACATGATAATAATTAACATAGGCATTAGGCAAATTCAACAACTTTATTTAATAAAATTCAGTAAGTTAAGAGAAATAATGATATAAACGATTTACCTTTCAAACAAAAACGACTTGAGATATGGCATTCTTGCTCTTTTTGCTTCATTTTTTTGTTGTATTCGCCTACGTCAACCATTAACCAAAAGATTAATTATATATTAACTTATTCTCAATTCAAAAAATACATAATAAACAATAAAGGGATAACCTTCTGATTTTGAGGGTCAAGGGTCCTCCGAGATGGTCAAGGTGCTTATGATAGAGACACATGATTTTTTTATTGGACTTAAAACACTTGAATGAAATAGGTTGAACCAGATCAATTAGATTAAATTGTGCCAAAATACTTTCATGATTTCCGATGTGCTTTTTAAGACATGAATGAAATCAAATAATAATGTGTATAGAATTAAAAGAACCTCGTTTTGATAAGTATCTTCTACTTTCCAAGTTCCACAATATAAAATTCTAGCACACCAAGTCAGAGGAGCACCTTCAATACAAATAAAAATTGATATGTTAGCATGGCGATGGAGAACATTCAAATGACGATAATGATCAATATACAACAAAAAGGTAAAAATCTTTAAAAATGGAGTTTTTGATTTTCTTGAAAAACTTCTACAAACAACTAATGCTCTAATCATGATCTCAAAGATAATATTTTCGTTGTACTAATGATTTGTGATTTTCTTAATTGTATGCAATAAAAATGGAGTTTAGGAACTTTCCTCCCATGTGACCCTCTTGCTCCGTTCACTTTAGCTACAAATTTTGTTTGACCCATTTGAACACTTTATTACCCCAAATCGATCTATTCATAAGTGAACTGTCCCCTATAAAGGTTGTAGATGTATAGAGATAGGTACCTGTAGCCTTTGATCACCACCAACAATTTGCATGCTTAAGATGTGCTCCTATTCATTAAAAACTTCCAAACATTTATGTACTTGTGGTAGCAGGAAAGACAGACCGAGCATTCCTTCTTTGACGCTTCCAATTTCGAGGTCATCACTTTGAACATTGCAGGCCACTCACAAAGGGATTGTACTTTTGTGGTTAATCAAACCTCCTCACCAGGAACAGACCTAAAACACATGCATGAAAACAATTTTGGATTACCAAATCACCAACTTCTATAAAATCTTATAATTCTTAACGGGCTAGAGTTTTTATGTTTAAAAATAAACATTATATGTTGTTATTGTGTATCACCAGGCCCTTACATCATATATTTAAGATGCAATCTTATATTTAATCAAAATTGGTCAATATGTGCATCTTTTGTTAGAATGGGCCTTTAAGTTCGCATTTGAATTCCAAAATTTAATCTTCATCATTAGCTCATATCCTAAATCTTATGATAATGGGTATTCTAATGTTGACTACGCGCCAAATTTAATATCAGTAACCTTGCTTAATGTTAGCCACGATATATACTAAGTGAAAACTAATAAATACCACTAAACTTTGTTATTGACCCAGGGGCTTCAATAAGAAATCCTAAATAGCACTTAAATCTAGTTAATCTAATAAGCAATTTCATACAGCCCCTATAAGCAGTTTCATAAGCAATCCCAAACAGCCCCTATAAGTAGTTATTCCTATAAGTAATCCTAAACATCCCCAATAAACAGTTTCTATAAGAAATTCCAAACATCCCGTAAAAGTAGTTATTATCGAAAGGCATTCCCATATGGCTCTGTAAGCAGTTTCATAAGCAATCCCTTAATCTGACCCACCCTCGGTTTGAGCCTGTTAAAAAAACTTTTCATGTTCAAACATGTTTAACAGTTGTATTTTGATCAATAACCTAGTATTTGTTGTGTACCCCTGTTTTGACCAACATACCATTAGCTCACCATTGCACCACGTGCCAACGCTAACGATTCGACTTAACTTTCCTGGTAAAAGGTGTGGATAAATTTTTTAGCTGATATTGGAACATGTCCATTTGGTTGAACATGGATTGATTTGAGCAACAAAGACTTTTTGTTATTACATTTAAGGATATGCTTCTTAAAAAAATAATACAAAACAAAAAACTTCGGGTAAATGTTCCAATATCAGCTAAAAAATTTATCTACACCTTTTGGGCTAAAAATACAACCCATGTAGACCCACACATAAGTAATTGAGTCGAAATTCCATCTCTATGGAATAACCCTTCAATAACTCAAAATTAACTCAAGATTAAGTAGACTGAATGTATCTTACATTATCTCGGATCACAAAACTTATGGGAGAGCGCCTATGATATTTTTATATTGTATTCGATTAGATCATGCCAAACAGTAATAAATGATACCCTAATAATAAATCCATAGAATATATAGCATACTTACAATTCAGTACACCTTTAGAGCTGGATTATCCATGGTTGCTCAAAATTAAGACTAATTCGTTATCCAGCCTGTCACGGATGCGATCAATATCAAGTTTCTTCACTTCACCTGTTGCTCCATAATCAATGCCTTCAACAACTTCTTTTTTCTGGTAGACATAATATGTATTAGAGTCACAAAAATATTGCTTTACATTACTGTAAGAAATTGAGAAAGAGAAAGCTAACCTTGGTTGCAAGAAAATTGCCACTCGCAACACTGACACGGTCATGCACTCGTTTGTGTTTTACATGCCGGCGAACACTACATATTGATGGCCCTGGAGACAGATTTGCCTCGATCATCGAACTTATTCTTCCAGCTGAATCCATTGCCGCCTTGAGCGAATCAGGGTCTGTGATTCTGTACCTTCCAACATATTTAGGTTCACACCCTGCAATATCCATTCATGACATATAATCTAACAGAAACATTATTATCCTGAAGACCTAAACTAATGCATATGTTAAGCCTAACAGAATGCATAAGCCTAACAGATATGAAAGGTTAGCAGTCATGTTACTTGGGTTATACAAAACAATAAACGCTTGGTAAACATTATCAAATTTGATAGGGACGACCATCGATGCATAAGCCTAACAGATATGTAAAGGTATACCCATCTGAAACTCCAACTGTTATTTATGTTGAATAAGTTGCAAAAAAGAAAAAAAATGATATGTTATAAAACCTGTTGACGGACGGCTGCTGAAATTTTAGCATCCATGACGCGGATCTCACTGTCTATTTTCTACGTCAGTGGCTCAATGTTGGTTAAAGATACTTATGCATAGTGAAAAAGTGCCCCTAGATTAGTCAAAAACTGAGAAACTGATTAGAAGAAAAATGCATACAGACCACATGATAATATTAACAAAATACAAAAATTCAAGGTACACCTTAGCACCAGTAGCATCACATAATAGTAATACTTTGACACTTCATAATCGTTTTTCAAAACATGCTGAATTGGTAATAATGATGACCAAAACACCATTTATTATCATTATTATCAACATAGAATTAAAACAATTAGATATAGGATAGAACTCGAGAATACTATATATGCTCCAAGTGAAAGATCATTTTAGAGAACAAAGTGGTAACATACTGATGCAACTAATAAACGGAGTAGTAAAAGAAGGATGTCTAACACTGGCACATATGTTTCTTATCCTATAACCAACTATTTATTGTCCTAGGCCATCCTTCTATTTGATATAAACGTCAAGTCTAATTAATTGTTAACCTGTTGTTCCTCAAATAATTAGTGGTTGATGTGTGCCCCAAGGTTTGTAGCTAACATACTTGTCGAGCATTCTTGAGAAATCCCTAAGAACGTATCTTCCATAGTCTATAGTCGATATTTGTCTCCGATATTCCTTTAGTCTATAGTATCTTCCTTAGTCTATAGTTGATATTTGTCTCTGATATTCCTTTAGTATATAGTCGATGCTTGTCGAGCATTCTTGAGAAATCCCTGAGAACGTATCTTACTTATCATACGATATTAACAAATAACCTATATACAATTGATAATTACCCTAAATAAATAACATAACATTGCAACTAATAAGCAATTTGGGTTTCTAAACAGTTCATCAAACATGTGGTGTGCATAATTATTACATTTTCAAAAATGATTCAATAGTGCCGAAATAAGAGTTTTTACCTTGATTTAACGAAAATAAGAGTTCATTCCCTTAGCTAATTCATTATCAGATTCATTTACCTGAAAAAAAAATCATGTTAACCTTAAGAAAAAGGGAAAACTAATAATCAATATAAAAATTACTCCAAATTTGATCGTATCGTAGACTTTAATAATTAAACTCAGTTACATCCCTCACATTTTTGCCATTGAAATTGATTCCGGAACTTTTCAGAAGATTGGAATTGCAAATGATTATATGATTGGAATCGAAATCGATTGTGTAACAATTTGAAAATAAAAAAAAATCAATCCAAAAAATGATCAAGATAATCATGAAATGAATTAATTGTGTGTTAAGCTATGAGAGGAAATAGCTTTTTTTTTTTTAGTTCATGCGTTTAAAACATGGAATTGAAAACAGAGTATTAAATGTGTTTTGAATTTTGAATGAATCATTTATTGAGAAGGCTGATTTTTAGGGGAGTTATTAAAGTTACTAAAATTGTGTTAATTTTGATTAATGCTGATTTTAAGCATGTATATTTTGTTTTCAAATCTTTTAACACAAATACTCAAGTGCTCTAGTGGTTGAGTGTTTGTTGGTTGTTCAAGAGGTCATAGGTTCGAGTCCCATTAGCTGCAAATTTTTTAAAAATGTTCAATTCATGCATGAAAAGTGTGTGCCATGTAGGCAATAACATGGCATTGAGTTGAATATGTGGCAATGAGGTGGCATATGTTAGAGGTTAATGACATGTCATAGTTAGCCTATTATATAGTGTAGGATTAGTCACAAAGATGATTATGATATTGAAGACAAACATCATGGACCCAATAATGCAACGCACAACCCATTCCCAGCTACTCAAGTTTCTCTCAACAGATCCTTGTTTTCATTTCTCATGGAGATAAACACGTAATCTATCGACTTCTCACTTCGAGATGGGTTGATATTGAAAAGGTGACAGTCTACTCCAGCCTCCGCTCAATAAAACCAAAATGCACAAATTGAGTCTAGAGCCAAAAGAGATACAAATATAAAATCTTGATCGGAGATATGCCAATTTACACTTTTTCTTCACCGATAAGAACACATGTAGTGCTTAAGAGTCCTTCGCATATCATATCGATCTTGCCATAACATTAATCCTCGATGATTTAATGGAAATCCCGCCAGTGTCAACTTCAAAAAGCATTGACAGTGGGTCTCCTAGTTAATCCTTTTGGATTAAGCATGGTACGGGAATCGAACCCGCATCGTTAGCTTGGAAGGCTAGGGGTTATAGTCGACGTCGATTCATCATTTTTAACGTCTCTAATTCAAAACCGAACATGAAACTTTGGTTTCATTCGGCTCCTTACGAGATAACCTATTTAAATAAAGTTGCTCTAGTGCTGCTTTTTGGGATAAATACACCGGATTGTTCTCATGTGCGAATACATAAAACATCCGGCTCAACGATAAAAGAACTATCTCATCCTTACTAGCAGCTGGGGTGGTTGTTGAGCTTCAAATGGTCTACAGTCGTGGAGTGATGCTTTTTGTGTACTCCAACGGCTCATCTTTATCTGTCGTTAGCTTTCGAGCATCCGGATATAGGAACGCCAAGTGTAAGGATATCGAAAAGCGTTATGCTAGCACCTTAAGTCGCATTCATTTGAGAGTATTCGAAAAACGTCGTTAGCGTCTTATGATGCATCAGTTATAAAGTACTTGAAGAGCGTTGTAAGCGTCTTAGCATGTATCCGTTTGAGATATCTAAACACTGAAAGCCAGGACTAACAAATGTATCAAGTTATCTATTTTGCAGGTACTGATGAAAGCCGTAGTCCAAGAAGACCGTATACCATCACCATGTACCTCAAAATCTTCACATCTACATACTTATACTTATGCGTCTCATCCTCAACAAGCTCAAATTAAGAAAGTTCAAGACAAATATATCAAGTTAAAGATGAAGAGTCAAAACAAAGTCAAGAGCTAGTCAAAGAATGTCAAGAAAAAGTTCAAATATAAAGTGAGGAAGACACAAATATGAAGATCAAAGACACAACAACAAACATATGAAGATGTTGATCGAAGACAAGAAAGGACAAGAAATCTCAATTGAAGATCACAAAGCATGAAGGGACAAAAATCAAAATCAAGATTATCCTATTATATCACACAAGGTTCAAAATCAAGTCAAGTGGTATCAGGTCTACAAATTGAACTTAATTTATTGAATGGTAAATCAGGTCTACAAACCGGTTACAAAGAAGACTATTGATAAAGCTAGCACAAGTGTTTGGAATATGAAGGCAAAGTTGCAACTTCTAAAATGCAAGAATTTTTTGTTTTAATATCGTACATGTTGCCATAAGATTATACCAGCTTTGCTTTTTCATTTGTTGTTTTCCTTTCCATTGTAAGATTATTTTTATGGTTTCATTTAGAGGTAAAAGGTCTGTTTGAAGTTATATTTTTATATGTCATGGAGGTTACACTATAAGCATCGAGTGGAATGCGAACTTCATCCAATAGCCACTATATTTTCTACCCGCATTTTCACAGTTTTCAGTTTGGTTGCAACTCTTTAACTTCTATATTACGCTTTCGACATTTTCTTTCGGTTGATAAGATGTATGCTTTTTAACGCCACCGTAACATGCGAGTAATTAATACCCATTTTAACAACGTTTTGAAATCTTTATTAGTTTCCAATTAAGACGTATCAATATCCTGAGGTAGGAGTAACATCTGTCTACATTCACCTCCCCCATATCCCGCTCCAGCTAGATTGGGTATGTTGTTGTAATTAAGATCAATCTTTAACTCACAACTGATGTTGACGAAAGAAAGAATTATTTGAGGGTCCAAGACCCCTATGAATCAAATTTGAGTAATCGAGATTTTATAAAACATCACCATTTACAACTGTCTTGAACAGCTTGACAAGATGTTAAATTAGTAGCTTTTGATGTTTGTATCTTTTAAGTTTTATGGAACTCGCTTATATTTCCCACTTCAGTTTTGCTATAATTTTGTTCTAACAGTAAATAAAGCTGACGGCACAGGATAGAAAGTTATTGTGTGTAATAACTTGCGTATAAGATCTCACAAGGATAAGCTGCTGCTGTTTTGAAGACTACTTGTTGCTTCCCCAATATATCTACAAGAAAGAGGGAAAAAAAATCAAATTTACTCACCGAAGAGATAATTTTGATCAACCAATATAGATCAGGATTAGAGCACAAACCATAGAGAAGTGAATTTAAATTGTACATGATTTTCATGACGTCAAGCATCTGATTCCAATTTGGGAACGATTGCAGACGATAGCTCTAAATGAGAAACACGAACAGCGCCTATCAGCCGTTCAGGCAACTCATCTGTAGTGTTTCCCTGAAACAACAATGGAGATGAGACAACTGATGGTGATTATCTAGATTGCAGAAAAACTGTTTTAATTGACAACTTTTACATGAATTGAAAGATAACTGGTACCCACCCTACCCACCCATCTTGCTACCTCTAGAAAACCTATATCGCAGAATATGTTGTCTTATGGTTAAAATTAATTAGCATATCATTTTAAAGCTTAGAAATTAAATTCATTGTTTGGTAGAAGCCCAGTGGCAATTAGTTAACACACCTGCACAAGAAAAGCCATGTCAACAACGAGACTAGTGATGGCACCAACTACGAGACCCAAAACGCCATTAGCAACAGTAGAAGAGCCGATGTCAACATCAATCTGCCGAGCAAAATAGAAAATATCATAGTAAAGGAACCGCTAACCCAAATAGCTCAAACATACGTAAGGGTACTTTCGTTTAACCCCGAACCCGATAACCCGATTCCTTATAGGGTCGGGTTGCGGGTTACTTTCTTCTACCTGAAAACCGAATCAACCTGACCCGATAAACCCAATAACCCGACAAACCGACCCGATCACAATGTATCGCACGCCATGCATTTCTTTGTTGGCTGATTATGTTAAAAAAGCTTAAAACTCAAGATTTATTGAGGCAATGGGATGTTAGTCACTATACTAACTTAAACCTGCTTCAATGTCCCTTATGTGAAACTCAACCGGATTCACATGAAGACCTTTTTTTCGATTGTGGTTACTCTTCACAGGTATGGACGTACATGAGGAGATTAGCTTATATGAATAATATTCCTCCTCGTTTCGAGGACATTGTTGCTGCTATAATTCCGATTTCACGCAGGAGTTCGGTTAAGAGTGTCATTGGTAGCCTTGTTGCGGCTTCAGCTTATTTCATTTGCCAAGAGCGGAACAATCACATTTACAAGAAGAGTCGTAAAGTGGAACAGCTAAGAGATGCCATTATTTCAACGGTAAGGCTCATGTTGATGTCTCTTGGTTTCAAGAATTCTGCAAACTTGCTCGTTGCTTGGATCACTAGCAGATTCCGAAGTACCTCTTATCCAATGGCTTGTAGTTCTTTTTTATGGTCTTCATGTATCTTGGTCTTCTTAGGGCTATTTAGGGTATGCTTGCATGGATGGGAAACTCATGTTTATTGTCATATGTTGATGGTATAACGTAGCTTTGTAAAAGGTGTGGCATGTCAAACCTTGCTGATTAGCAATTACGCTTGTTTAGAGTGTTTAGGTTAATATGGTACTCAGCCATATTCCTTTGTACGTAATCATTTTTTGGTGTTAATATATTTACCGGGGTAAAACCCTTTACCTTAATAAAACACATTGTATATTTATATGACAGTATCCAAAACAGAAAGTGCTTTGGAGTAACCCAGCCCACGCAAAAAACTTGCTTATTTTAACCCAAACATCTTTGACCTGGTACCCAACCCGCCCATTTTGCCACATCTTGTCTAAATAAATGCATTATGCAAGAGATAAAAGGAAAATTACTTCCAAGTAACTGGCACCCCGAATATAGTTGCAGTCAACAGCTTTTCCCAGTAGGCAAGGCGTGCTTCCAACACTCTGCCGTACTATCCACGACCCCTGTGTAATTAATAACATGATGTCAAGAAGATGTCAGCAGTGTCATAGTCAAAGTCAAGGGGATGTTGGAGAAAATGGTCAATAGAGACGGTAAATAGAGGAAAATGTATTTTTTTTTTTATTAGTTTTGAAAGGATATATATGCAATCTCCCTTTTTTATTTGGTAAAAATCAGAGGTAAATGTTTGTAAGCAGTGATGTGTTAAATATGGTGTTTTTTTTGGCTGGACTAAGTACAGCAGCATATATGGTCCACATTTAACATCTAAAAATGTAAAACTCTTGCAAATGGTTTAATCAATTATAAAAACAAAATCCAGATGTTGGTATTCTAGATTCTAACATATGAAAAAAGGGGTTGTTTTCTGAACTGGGACTTGAAGGTAGCAATTTTGTAACATTTCATTTATAGAAAGGTTGATTAAGATTATGTTTATCTCTAAGGTGTCAAAACGTAAAATAAAACGCAATTGCTTGAAAGGAAATGGGTCAAATGAGTAGACTGAAACATAAAATTAAGATACTCATAAAATAAATATGATTTTTATAATCATACTTGACACACTAAAGAAAAATAATAAAACGCGTAATGGATGAGGTTTTCCCTGTTTAGGTCAGATGTACGTGGCCTAACCAAGGTATCTCCGTGACCATTTCCGGCCAATTCCCTCGCCACCCCCATATGTGTACTTAGTGAGGTTTGGACATAAAGTCTTATGGGACAATTCAATCGTACCCAACCCACCTGACCATTTTATCACCTCTGATAAGACAACTTCTAGACGCCCCATGTTAATATATCAAAGTTCAGGAACTATATGACACTGATACCTTGGGAACTGATGGTATAAGCTTCATCCTACTATTTCGGAACTCATCATCACCATCAACAAAACGCTGCACAAGTGACCCAGCTACTAATTCCCTTGTCACAAAATAGAAAACCATGCTGTAGTTTGTGGAACCGGGTACCTTCAAGAACATAATATTGTTATTTATTTCCAAAAGTTTCATGCACAATATTACACCGTGAAAATTGATATAACTTACTTGGAGATTAAACACCATGGAAAAATGTCCTTTTTCAGCAGCAACCTACACAAGAATATGATGTATACAAGAATTTAAGAACAGAGATCTTGTGCATCAAATAGCATGATGCTATAAAGCAATGACACTGGCTCTAATCGTATCTGCCAATCAGGAAGTGAATTGAAGAAAACAAGCCTAGAACCTACACTACGACGTAAATATGAAAAGTTGCATCCTATAGCACTGGGTTAGAATTGTATATAGACAGTATACTAACTATGATAGAAACCCCTAATTTCTAGGGATCCTTATTAATCTTAAAAAGTTCTATGTAGCATAAATTGACATAATCTCATTGAAAATAAACATAACATCAACCCTCAATTTCTTAAACTATTTTATCTATTTAGATACAACTTCAAGCCCTACTTTTTTTGTGACATAACCAATGTTCTATTCAGAAAATTTCTCAATTTTAATAGTTTGTACATCCAGAGAACATTCTGAAACACTATTTGTGCCAAATTTGCAAACTTAAAATAGCCAATTTGCAATACTACTCCATGTTTTTAAATTTATGAACCACCATAATTCGCCCAGAAAGAACAGTAGAGCTCACAGTTAACCATAGTGTCCAGAAACTTACTTGCGCCGCACAACCTGGGCGTCTAGCAACATGGTCCATTCGTTTGGTGTCTTTAAACCAGTCAACAGCAACAAGATCCATAAGATGTTTGCCTCCAGGCATCTTCATGAATAAATGGGAAGGGATGAGTTAGAGTAAACATACAGAAAGGAAAGATATGCTAAACAAAAGATAGTGTATAAAGGAAATAGTAACAAACCTTTGATTTATCATAGCAAAAACGCTTACTACGCACTCTAAAATTGTTCCCATCAGATATTCTCCAACAGTCACGGGATTTTTCATTGTCATCCCGACGAAGGTTGCCCGAAAAGCAGGACAAGTCAATTTGAACCACAGCTTCTTCTTGAACAGCTTTAAGAGAGAAGTAATATTCTGAGTAAAATTCCCATTCAATTAACTCAAAGTAAAGATGGAAATTTCGAAAACCTATGGTTAAACTGGTCCATTTGTGTTATATTATTCCTCTAACGGGTAAATCCAAGGATTTCAAGATCGGGATCTTACTCAGGATCGTTGCAAGATCAAGATCTATAATGTCATTTTCTTAGTAATCTTTGTAATATTATTCAGATCTACAAATTATTATATATCATAAACACAAAATTATATGAATGTTTCATGAAAATGTTGTCCTAAATTATGAACATGAAAAAGGTTTAAGAAGATTAACATGTTGTTGTTTAAATTCTATAAAACATAATCCATAACTTTGTAGTTTTTTAGTTTGAGGTTCTAGAAAAGTAAGATCAGATCGGATTAGATCTTAAGATCCTGTGGTCAAGATCGGGATCTTATGAGATCTTAAGCTTGGTAAGACCCCATGTAAGATCCGGATCGTTTTTCCTTTGTAGTATTGTAAAATCGTAAGATCCTAAGATCAAGATCGGGATCTTAACAACCGTGGGTAAATCAGTTACAATGGAAACAGGTTGAGCAGTCAAACGGGTCAAATTCTATCCAAAATGAACTTAAAAATGCACAAAACCTCCCAAACCTTTTTATTTAAAACTACGATTTTCAGTGTAATAACATAGTCTTTGTTATCATCCTTAAAATCATTAAATCATTTTCTAATTCAAGAAAAAAAAAGGAAAAAACTGTAGTTGATAATAAGTCCCTGAACCATATATTACTCACGCCACATCCACATATTTAGNAAAAACCTTAATAACATAACATTCATGAATGCGTACCTGTCCGTCTCATCTCCTGCTCTACCCGATATGCCTGAGGAGGTTTGATATTAAAATTAGGAATAAGGACAACATGATTCTATAGTAATAATCTAAATTTTCTGTCATGTTAGCAATATATAAATCATAAAGAATTACAACCTCTTCATCAGGGATTTGGAAGTCTTCATCCTCATCCGAGTATTCATCCATCAGTTTTGCAGCATTATCAAGAGACTGACCTCGATTATGAGCAGAAGTCAATTGGTTTTTGTGTGAGTTCTTTGAGGGAACAGAACATGATGCCATATTAACCATAACCGGAATTCTTGGAGGAACATTCCTCTCGTCAGTCTGGGCAAAATATTCCCGTAGTCCTGCCGTTTATGATTAAATTATGAGTATTATTTCATTTAAAATAAACCATTAATAATGATGTTCATGAGAAGAAGGAAGACTCCGCAAGGTTTGCATAAACCAAATATTCATGTTGGTCCACAACAAATTCGATAGAAGTATTATTCAATATCTAAAAACAAGAATGACATTTGAACTATCTACTTGTATTTATTGGGAAAATGGATGAAGGGTAGAAGCTCACCAGCAACACTATTTAACATTTGTAGCAAACAATGTTGCTGGAATGATGAAACATAACCCACACCCCATCCCTTAAGATCAATTTGCATGAGATGCTGGACCTGTGTTCTTGGTCTCCCATTTCGAGGTTTCAGAGGAGAGATATTAAAGCCTCCACCTAAATCAAGATCATAAACACAAGTGTAAGTATTACGTAAGAAATATCAAACATCCTACCAAATTTAAAACACCTATTCTTTTATTAAGGGAGAGTCTTACTCTCAATGTGAGCCCGAACATATCCTGGTTGTGGACCACAGTTCTCATGCTCCCTTGAACAGAATAGTACAACTGCAGAATAATAACATGTGTACATGCAAACATAAAAGGAGGGCATGGGAAGGCCAAGTAACAAAGATAAATGTATGCACTCACCATAACTGCCATCATCGTTTCGGCGCCAATACCTCACATAACAAAGGTCGCGTGGCCATACAAAACTGAAATTAATTAAATATGACAAACTTTTTGGGTTATTGGATTCCATAGCCTATCAGGAAAAGAAACAAAAGCAACAAATAAAATAAATAAATAACATTACACCTCCCTGCATGAAATATGTACTTGAAACAATCAATCTAAACAAATAGATACAAATTTTAAAGTTTGAAAACATTGTACAGACCCAACAGGAGGCTAAAGTTTTTAACTAAAAAGGGTGAAAGGTGTGGCCCGTGGGTGCATAGAGCTAGAGAGCTTTTGTTTACTCGCATATATAACTAAGAAAAAGTTAATGTTATAATTGTAATTGATAATATCCAGAGCGCCTTTGACCTGCTACGGTATGTGGGTGGCCGCTCAACCAAGAGGTTGTGGGTTTAAGTCTCAACTGAGACATAGGTGTGGTATTAAGTTGAATAGGTGCGTGAATCTTTGCCTTTCCAAAAACATATATATAACAAAAATTTAAAAGTAACAGGATATAAAATATGTGCTAAGGATAGGCAAAAAATTACTTCGGGAACCAATCAAGCTGAAGCCTGTGATACAGAATAGCTGTATGTCCGTCCACCTCCTCAACTAAGCTACCATCCTGGAAACTGCAGTCCCACCTGCATATATTCAAATAATAGATATAAATGAAGCATATTATAATAAAATGATAACGATACAAAAAAGAACGCTCGTATATACTCACTAGTATCCATCTTTAACTTATTACCTTGCTCCATGCTATAAAAATGCCAGACAAAACAATCTCATCCCACAAAGGCACAAAAGAATGTGTATAAGTTGCTTTAGTTAAGGAGCTGGATGGACATACAACTATTCTACTATCACATGATTATGTATGTGTTTATGTCCAAATATTACAGCCCTTTATTTGGTTATGATGAAACTTACACTCACTTGTAGTTAAGATGATCAATCAAACTATCAATTAAGATATACATGTCCTAAACAGAACTTACATGACAAGAAAATATCATATCACAAAATTCAAATAGTGGAAACCTTGAAATACCAAAGGATATAGAATAGTAGTGACAACCATTAAAAATAAAAATAAAAATAAAAATAATAACAATAACAATAACAATAACAATAACAATAACAATAACAATAACAATAACAATAACAATAACAATAACAATAATAATAATAATAATAATAATAATAATAAAATAAAAAATAAATAAATAAATAAATAAATAAATAAATAAAATCTCCAAGATATTATCACATAATGATATGATATTGAAGATTTGAAGATCAAATCTAATGAAATTCAAGATTATAGTTCTGATATAATTCTAAATTTAAGCATATGTAAATAGTTAATTAGCAATTTCATCACACAGTTGGTCGGTGTGTTGAGGTTATACTTATATTCCGTATCGGTCTAGTTGAAAAGAGAGTGATTCAAAAATAATTCACAAAATATTTTTTGGATTCAAAGAAAAACCGTATTTATATAGAGTTGTGAGGTAAATACCAAAAATATATTGCTTATAATATGGAAATAGATAGGAACATTGCGCGGTGGAAGAGGGTAATGTGAAACCATCTAAAATGGGAGCAAAACATACCGAACTGGAACTGAAGATTAGATAATGCTAACCAAGAACAGGACCATATTGTATCTGTTGGGTTTAAAAAAAAAGTTCAGTCGTAAACTATTGCATGCACCAGTCTCGCTTTTAGGTTAGTAATTCAAGTCTCTAATGTGATTCAATTAAAGTAAAAAAGAAAAACCCTCCGGTCTTGTGCCACACTGAACTAGACCTGAGCTGGGCAGGTAACAAATGAGACCTGACCAAGAACCTAACTACATCTATAACCACGAAGTAGACCGCATTTACGGTTTCTGATTTGGTGTTGTACGGTTTACGTCTAGTTTTACGGGTTATAGTTTTAACCAAGACTTTGCAGACTCCTAGGGAAAATATGGGGCTGAATGAGAGCCTAACAAGTCTTACCAAGTGAGTCCATGACTCATCAATGAAACAAATTCTCACTGCCTTCCTACAAAACTTCCCAAAAAGAAAAACCCTAGGTAATGACATATATGTTTGCCAGCCAAAACAGCAGACATGAGCTATCTGGCCAGTCTTCTAAACTATTTATCTCTGGCCAGTCTTGCAAACTAAGACAGTACCATCTGTAAGTAGGAGTTAAAGATGGTATTTCATCTTGTCTCCAAGAGCTCAGCTGCAGATAGGCCAATGGGTAAGGGCTCATAGGGGACCCTTTGTCAAGGATACACACTACATGCGACCAGCATCGTTCCTTGTTTTGAACATGAAAAGTAACATAATATACTTTCTACCAGAAATGGATTTGTACTTCCAAGAGTCTAAGATCCCAGACAACATGCAAGACATTTACAAAAAGTGTATCTTTTCAAATAGACTAGTTTTCCAAACAATATATGATGTAAAGGCATTTTTTTATATATTACATCAGGTTCTTTTATTTGATAGAAATACCAAAATATTATGACGGAATAATCTGAAAGTCAATAATATGCACTAACTAATAAATCTTCTTTGCTTGAAATTTGACTAGATGTAAAACAGACTTTAATAAACTCCAAAAAGTACACATGTAGATAATCAACAACAAAGCATATCTAAATTGCCAATAAGACTTACTCGGAGCGTGTTCCATCCATGCTCATGACAAGTTCAAATATTTCTTCACAACTAGCTTCCACAACACCAGTAGCCTTCATAGCCCTGCTACAGCTCTTTGGCTGCGTAAAAAAGATGTCAAGAATAGGTTGTGGCTTATACAGAGTTGTAACATAACACTAAAAATCATAACAGAAGCCAATGATCCTTACAAGGAAATCAACTTCTAGCAGCTCTTCAAAGATACGAAGTCCTGGATATTTCAACAAGAAAAATCTCATTAGTATTAAAAGGTGGAAATACCATCTATTAAGTTTCTGAAAGGGTCCATTCACGCAATGTTTTATTTCTAACAAGTGAAAGTGTATTTTCTAAAGCATATAGCCTACTGAATCACCACATTCAAAAGTTAATTAATTAAATTATTAATACATTTTGTAAACATATGTACAAACAAAATACTTATACAATAACTGGATAAAGGTGTTTTGGGACAACTCAGCCCAGTCAGTTCCAACCTGTACAAAAATACCCATTTGGTCACTGTTACCCAACCCGCCTAATTTGCCATCTATATATAATAATATTTCCATATATATCTGCCCAAGGTGTTGACTTTTCGTTTTAAATAGTGAATAATATAAGCTATTCCATGTTACCATTTTGGCATTGAAGAAGCCGCCAGTGTTTCCTTGAGATTGCCTGATTATTGGTATTCTGACTTGCTAATGCTGAACTATCTTGCGTCCAATCCAAAATAGATTCAGGAGGACCTGCCAATTAAGGGCGCGTTTAGTCAGGAGGTTTTCCAGAAAAATTTTCCAAGAAAACCTAAGAAAATAGAAAACGCGTTCAAATTGAGTTTTTTCCAAAAGTTTTCTTGGAAAAATGGAGAAGTTGTTTTCCAAGTTTATAACTAAGTTTTGGAAAACTCCCTTTATGAGTTCTCCATAGGTTTTCCATTTTAGAAAACTCCATCTAAACACGTTTTCAAGTGTTCTCTAGAGAAAGAATAGCTCCCCCATTCTCCAGAAAACTGAAAAATGAAAACTAGGAAAAATTTTCCATTACTAAACGCGCCCTAAAGGACTCATAAAAGGATGGAAACAAACAATAGATAGATTAACATATTTCTTAAAGAAAAAAAATAAAACACCATTTCCGATGGTTGTTCTGCGAAGTAAATTTGGATTTGAATCATCTTCATCTTCGGCAGCACTATACCTGCAAAACCAAAAGTAAAGTGAGAATATCCAGGTAAAAAGATTGGAAGGATCTGGCAGGTTGGGTAATGGGTCAAAATGTTATCATGCGGGACAAGTCATTTTTCAGTATGTGTAGAAACTAATTGTGCCAGATTGGGTTGACCTGTGCATAATGCATTAGTTGTGATTACAAAACTACTATTATCACAAGATGATTTAAATCTTTAAATAAAAACAATGTAAGATGTTTTGGGCCACACTCAATGAGTTTGACCTGCTCCCTTTTAACCAAAAAAAGTGCGCACCTTTTTAAGATAAAACACAATCCAAATCAGTCCAATCTGGGTCAAAATTGCAACATAGAGAAATCATGACATCCCGAAACAAATATGTGTAGGGATACTATGCTGGTCATCTATAGAATATCAAATAAGGTCCAGTTAGGTGTAAAGTTATAGAGAACGGAAGTTTACTTACTGACTTTCCTGATCCGATGAAGAAGCATTCCTTCCACTATCCATTCCAGATTTATATTCAAAAGACACGTATTTATTCCCGGTCACAACTAGCGACTCCTGATGCTTCACATTATAGAAGTCATCAGTACTAGATATCAAAGCATATCCAAACACATGATAAGTAGTTCAAATTACAAGACATCGTCATATATGTCAAAAAGTTCCTCAAGAAATAAGGTTTAATACAAAAGCAAGCAAACACCCCATTACATCAATAAAAAAGTGCATTCATGCACATGATCATAATGTACAAAAGTTATAAGGCATTACCATACATAGTCTTTCAAGACCAAGTAAAGATTTGAAAAATGCAAGCAAACACCTAAATATACTGACAATATCAGTTTGTAGGAGATACCTGATCGATAACAGATTCAATCTTTTCTTTCCAGATAAGCGCTTCCTGGATGTTAAAAGCCGCCATCTGAAACACAATAGATAGATTCATAGATTTATAGTTAACTTCAGAAAGTTGCAGTTGCAGACAAGGTCTTCCCGATCACTACTACTTTTGGCCCTACAATTCGGGTCGAGGGGTACATACGCATTTCATTAATCATTACCAAAACCCTCCAGCAATGGTATGTCCCTAATTGGCGCAGCTAGTCCAGAACCAACCATGCATTCACATTGTAGAAATCTACTAACATACAGTTGCTAACTCATGGTTTTGTGATTTCACAACAGCCAGAAGTCACACTCTGCCTCTCATCAATGTGAAACATAAACCCCACCCAGCTCATCAAACAGACACAGGACCAATCTTGTGTTTGTTACTACTAAATTATCAATAAATTATGTCAAGATGCAACTTACACAATGCATTCACTATAATGTATGCCATAGATCTCAACAAAATGAGTCCTGAGCAGAATCTTCCAAGATGACTACTTAAAGTATGTTCATATTTCTCCTGCCATCACCAGGTAACCAATATTTTGGTATATAGAATTCCAATATAATACAATGGGTAAACCAGTAATTTATTAACAAAAACAAAAAGAAAACACTTATGTAACCTAAGAGGCTGGCCTATTGGCATTCATTCAATGACTAATGAATAAAATTAAGAACTGCATGTAATAATTTGATCTTTCCCATAAAAGGATGCTCTAGAATCCCTATCAAGGTTCGAATACCTGTCCGATTAAATCGATTCTTATCTGTACCAGCTATAAACAGGTGCAATTACAGATAAGAATGCAACCATATCATATCAAAAATGTCACTATATAAGTACTGTGTATATTTATTTATCTGGTTATGATGTGTTTTGGCAATTCGCTATATAAGGTATTGTTACACCCCAATCTCGCACATATGCTCCGTATAATATGACATATGTTCCATATACTAAGATGATACCCATGTATGCTCGAACATGTATTAAGCTAAAACTTTCTGCATCTGCATCCAATACAATATGACATGTTCCATATAGAATATGCGATACCCCGCTCCGGCAGGATTGGGTATGTTGCTGTTGTTCCCTATGCTAAACTATTACACCCTAATCTCGCACATATGCTCTGTAAAATAACCCCCCCCCCCCCCCNAGAACACAGATTGACAGAACTACTAAAATCAACACAGATTCACACTAGAATGAAGCAACAATGATTAAACAACTAAAATGAGATAAGATCTATCTAATAGACATCAAATAACTTCCAGTTAAACAGAAATAAACTAACAATTGCAGATCTAAACTAGGAAAATTGAGAGGAACAAAAATTTAGAAATAACTCACAAATTCTTCTCCCTCAGCACCAATTGAGGGAGTTCACTATGCTAGCCTATCTTTATGATAGGCCAAAGCTTCCCTTTCTCCTTGGACTATCACTCCAAACCAGATTGCATCATGGATCAAGCTCAGTTTGACTTTAGTTGACTTTTTGTGAATTTTTGAGAAAATGCTTTAAGTACTAAATAAAAGTCTCACAAAAGCTATAATAAGCTGAAATGAGACTTATGAAACAGAAAACTAAGCTTGTTGAAGCTTATTTAGCAACTACCATATATTTTTTTTATTTTTCAAAGTTATTTTTCTTTTTCTTTTCTTTTTTTTTTGTGTGTTTTTGGTTTTATATATATATTTTTTTCTTTGTTTTAAATAAGCTAAAAAAAAGTTACTGAATAAGGATTGAAAACAATAGATGAAATAATGGAATACTTAAACGATAAGCTCAAACTATTAAAGGGAAATAAGCAAAACAGTTTATAATAAAAGAGAATTACTTAAATCAAAATTAAAATTTCATTCATTGATAAAAAGAAAACATTACAGAGAAAATTTTACAGCATAACAATACATAAAAAAGGCACACTACAACTATGAGGTGAGGGTTCTATTTATACACGAAGGGGGTGATGTCTTGGATCCTTCTAGCATGTCTAGTCATCAATCCGAGTGCATTTGTGCTTCTTTGATGCCCTTGATAGCCCTTACAATATGACATGTTCCATATAGAATATGCGATACCCCGCTCCGGCAGGATTGGGTATGTTGCTGTTGTTCCCTATGCTAAACTATTACACCCTAATCTCGCACATATGCTCTGTAAAATAACCCCCCCCCCCCCTAATAAGACTGTGTGTCTATAGCTAAAGAATATGGAACAAAGATCACATACCGTAATCCGATGGTATTTCTCTTTCTTGTTGTAAATGGACAAAACGTACACCATCTGTTCCAAAAATAAATGAGAGACAATATTAGCATAAAAACATTACTGATACAATTAGAGATCATATTAATTTAGATATAAGATAATTTTCTTCTGTTTTACAACAGAAACTTGTCAGGTAATTTAATCCTTATCAAGTGGTTAGTTATTACTCTTCTCTGCTCTTTAACTGAATGTACAGTCTCCCTCTTCTGTACTCAGTAAGTCAGTAATGTAGTCCCATAGGTGTTATAATCGAAATTTACATTATACAAGAAATGGGTACATATCTATACCATTTATATCGTGTTCTACAATCCCATTTTTCATGATCCTTGAATTATACAAACACATTTAGAGTTAAAGTTTTTTGGTGTGAACTGTGAAGGATTGAGATCTTAGCTACTTTCTTATCTATTGCGCATCCAATACTATTTGCATAACATCAATTAAGCTGTTGATCTTGGCTACTTTGCAATAATAAAAGTGAATATGAGAACCCTTAGATCTTCTGTAAAAATATGACATCGTTAGTAATCTTAATACAATAAACAAAATGTTCACAATTGCATAACCTAAGTATCATCATCTATGATCAGAATGTCATCCACATGGCCAAAGTGACGTTTGCTCCCACAATAATGATTGAAGATATAATAATCATAACCGGGTCAAGGCTAAATATTATAAGTAAGAATTCACATAATGTCACGTAAAGAAGCTCAAAAAAACTACTAAAATCATTAAAATATCAACAAAGTGGACTCATAAACCACATATCCATGAGGTTTTATGCATTAAAAAAACCAAAAGAAATCCATGAAGAAAGATACACCTGATGGCAACAAATGAAAGAGGTAGTAGCCAAGACAACAGAATTTTAACTATAAGCGACTTACACCATAGCAATAGAAAATCAACTCACATAGACATGAAAGTAGCCTTAGCGACATGCATCTAAGGCCTAGACTTAGCTACATGTTGCAACCCATGGGGCGGGATCAATGAACATCACTAAAAAACTAAAAGATCAAATGGATTAATCTCAAGTTTTGACTATTAGTAAATTTAGACCAAAAGGAAGTCCTTGCATAACGTGCCATTGAGGCTTCCAAATTCTCATAAACAGTTATACGAAAATATCCCGACATTTCCTCTTATCATAAACACAATACGCAATAAATATAAAAGCAGCAAACCTATATCACTTTCATTCATATAAACGGAAAACAACAAAAGACGCTTACAAGTCCTTGTTGCGTTTTTAATCCGCGATCCTCCACTCGACAATTCCCATCAATAACCAATGTCTGAACAGGAACCTAACAAAGAAGCAATCAAACAGACATTGAGATTGAGTAATATTATAAAAAAAAANAAAAAATGATTATTATTCTCAGTACCACATTATTTTGAGGCTTTCTTTTATAATAAGCGAGTAACCTGGACTCGAGTACGAAGTATCTCATGTGTATAAATGATCTACCAATCTTTCTCCTTCCATATCTTACCATCCACCCTTCGTACACTACTTTCGAATTCGACATCCGACCGATAATTAATTACTAATCAATATCAAATCAAACTGAGTTAAGTTGACTATGCTTGATATATAACAGTTACGGACCGATGATGTCAGTCCGCAAACTATAGTGAGTCAAAAAATATGGGATGGAGAAATGTTTGATTTGTTGTTTATAGGTTTGGAAAGGTAGTACTAAATTTTAGGTGCCAAAGAAAAACCACGAGAAATAAAATGTTCTCCCTCCTTTCCATCTCAAAATTATTGCATTTTAATACTAGTAAAAAATTAAATAACTACAGTATAATTTTCAACTGTTCAGATATAATATTTTCTCGTTAACTTTTTTTTATTATTATTTAAAAAAAAAAAAAAAAGCTGAACAATTATTTTGAGATATTTAAAAATATATATATAGACTATAATTTTGAGACGATGGAATATTAACTAACTTGTTTGGTTAATAAATTTGGGAATGAAAATAGAATCATGAGAAATTACCTCGTATGGCTAAAACATTAAAAAAAAAAAAAAAAAAAAATGTTAGATTGATCAATATCAAGAGTTTATCTGACCTATTCGGTGTGGAATCCTATAAGGAAAGATACTTGTTTTCAAATTAGATTACTAGAAAACAAACTGGTACGTGAGTTTTACCAGATAGGTAAAGCCCATACGACTATGGCTGACCCAAAAGGCTAAAGGCCAACACGCTTTACCTAGATAATCGATCCCCAGGCAACTACTGTCCAAAGTCACAACGAGCCACGTTTGGAGAATCAATCTCTAGACAACATCTTGCACCGTTATTGTACCTATTACCATCTGCAAACACCTCATTGGTGCAAAGGTAGTGTTGGGGCATTTAGTTATGACATGTAAATCATGCCTCGTACGAATATTTTCTTAATGTCAAGAGCCAAGGATACATGGTCACTTTTCATTCTTTTCTCCTCCATATGGTGAACCACGTGGGCCACCTAGAGCGGTTGGATCACATCTACGAATCACACACAACCCTAAATACATCCCTATAAATACACTTGCAAGAAGAACCAAGTTCATCTTCTCCACATTTACACACACAAAAACCCTAGTTGTATGTATTACCTCGACTTTAGATAAACACTCTTATCTTGGGGTTCTTAATGCTCAAAAGAAACCGAACATGCGTGGTGTCTCGTGAATAGTATAGTATATATCCAAGCAATTTCTCAACAAATAAGAAATTACCCGGGTCGTGTCCGTGCGAAGGTTAAATGGAATCTCGTTATTCGGATCGTAAAACGTGTAGTGAAAATGGTAAAAGTGATAACGATGAGAATTACACTAATGATAAGCAAATAAAGCACAATCAAGCAATTAAACAAGTATATCACGTAATCAAGTCACACGTAAGCTAAAACGTAAAAATGAATTAAGAAACGTAAAATAAAACGTCACGTAACAATTAAAAACGTAAAAGTTAAGCAAATCTAATCCTAAGGGTGAAATTTAAATTTTTATAAACTAAAAATAATAAAAGAAAATTTTTAGAAAAAGAAAATTATTATTTTTGTCTTTTTATTTTTATTTAAGAATTAAAAACTATTTTTGTATTTTTATCTAATAAAAGAAATTTAAACTGATTATGAAATTAAAGATTTAATCTACAAATCTAATTTTTAAAAATCTTACTAAACTAAAAACTAATTTTAAAAATAAAAATGAAAATTATTTTTGTCTTTTTGAATTTATTATGAATTATAAAAATGATTTAAAATCTAGGAAAATAGAAAATAAATAGTAAAACTATTCAAATAAATCTGGAATTTTTATGGAAAATCTAAAATAATATTCTAAACCTACTGGAAAAAGAAAATTTTGGAAAATAAGTAGTTAAATGCTTATTCAGGCCAAAAAGCAGTTTGAAAAAGTGCTTATTAATAAGCAGTTTGACCAAATTAAGTCAAACTTTCCCAAAATGACCTTAAGACTCAAATAAGCTCAGAAACACTCAAATTAGACCAAATAGAACTCTGACTCATGCAAATGAAGATCATACAGTTCCAAATAAGCACTTATTAAAGCCAAATAAGCATTAAAGTGAGCCAGAGAGCTCAGGACTGAGGAATAAGCACAAAAACACTGAAAGGAACTCAAATCAAGCAAAGAAATCAAGTAATCAAGCAAACACAATCAAAATCACATAAACTGCCAACTCAGCATACTATAAAAATGGGACAAACTAGCATAAGCAATTAAGCAGTCTAAATAAGCTCTATTTGGAAAACCAAAAGTGGAATCTTATAGTCAGCTAGCTAGACTAGGTTTTGCCCCAATAATCTCACTGAATGCTCAAATAAATTGCTAGAAAAGTGCTTGTGAAATTGGGCTTGTGGACTGATGTGCAGTGGTACAGGGTATCAAATGAGCAGATGTCCAATATTGAGATCAATTTCAAATAAGCAAACAAACTTCAAACTGAAATTTTCTTGTTGTTCTAGGTTCTCAATCCACCAAATATTACAAATCAACTTACAAATCCTACTTTCAATTACTAATGAAACCTATACTTCACCTATAAGATCTGACCAAATCTGGGTTAACTACCTTTTTGACTTTTTGATTTTTAGAGAACTTTTACTTAAATGAAATTTTATTGGTCCTAGATTAATACTACTGTTATATTAAGCTAATATGAGTCTAATTCAAGCAATTTTGACTAATTTAAAGCTAATATGGATGATATGCTAACCTAATTATCCCAACAGTAAGCTGATAGGAAGATTAAATAGCAAAGTTGACTTCTAAAGCTTAGACCTACTGATATTATGCTAGTTATATCCTATATGAACCTAAGGTGGTGTGTCTATACTACTCCTTATCCCTGAAACACAAGCAATCACAGCAAATAACACTGTTCCAAACACCCCTCTATCTATCTGTTAACACTATCTCTACTAGATTTGAGCAATAACAACCACTACCAATGATCAATCTCAGTCACTTATGGTTCAAGAACAAGAAATCAACAACAATCTGCAGCAATAACACAATAGAACACAGATTGACAGAACTACTAAAATCAACACAGATTCACACTAGAATGAAGCAACAATGATTAAACAACTAAAATGAGATAAGATCTATCTAATAGACATCAAATAACTTCCAGTTAAACAGAAATAAACTAACAATTGCAGATCTAAACTAGGAAAATTGAGAGGAACATAAATTTAGAAATAACTCACAAATTCTTCTCCCTCAGCACCAATTGAGGGAGTTCACTATGCTAGCCTATCTTTATGATAGGCCAAAGCTTCCCTTTCTCCTTGGACTATCACTCCAAACCAGATTGCATCATGGATCAAGCTCAGTTTGACTTTAGTTGACTTTTTTGTGAATTTTTGAGAAAATGCTTTAAGTACTAAATAAAAGTCTCACAAAAGCTATAATAAGCTGAAATGAGACTTATGAAACAGAAAACTAAGCTTGTTGAAGCTTATTTAGCAACTACCATATATTTTTTTTTTATTTTTCAAAGTTATTTTTCTTTTTCTTTTTTTTTTTGTGTGTTTTTGGTTTTATATATATATATATATTTTTTTCTTTGTTTTAAATAAGCTAAAAAAAAGTTACTGAATAAGGATTGAAAACAATAGATGAAATAATGGAATACTTAAACAATAAGCTCAAACTATTAAAGGGAAATAAGCAAAACAGTTTATAATAAAAGAGAATTACTTAAATCAAAATTAAAATTTCATTCATTGATAAAAAGAAAACATTACAGAGAAAATTTTACAGCATAACAATACATAAAAAAGGCACACTACAACTATGAGGTGAGGGTTCTATTTATACACGAAGGGGGTGATGTCTTGGATCCTTCTAGCATGTCTAGTCATCAATCCGAGTGCATTTGTGCTTCTTTGATGCCCTTGATAGCCCTTAGATCAAACTTGGCCTCCAATCTTCAATTCATAGCCGTTGGATTGAATATTCCCAATCATTGGCACACGGACTGCCATGCTGTCAGGTGTCAGCTCATGTCAGACCTTCTAGAACGCGTGTGGAATTCCTTAATTGCCCTTAATTGTGGTTAAAAAGGACGAGGTGAATTTTAGGGTTCATGGAACAGTGGTAGTTCCTGGGTTTGGGGTAAAATTGGGGGGCGGGTAATATTCAAAGGGTATTTATTTTTGGTTGGGTCGGGTTGTGGGTGTATGGGATGGTATGGGTTAGCAGGCCGGGTATGGCTTAGGATCTTGGGCTTGTGGTTTGGCTGGGTTAAAAAAAGAATAAAGGGTTATTGGGTTTATTTAATAAAAGGGCTTGGTTTAATTTAATGGGTTTAAGATTAAATTTGACAAGGACTATTTATGTAAAATCTGAATTTCAAGGGACTGAAACTGCCATTTTTCCATAGTGTAATCCAAGGGCTTGTGTTGTCACTTTCTGATTCTTTAGGGACCTTTGATGTCATTTCTTTCAAAATATCTTCATAAGGACTGATTCTGACAATCTTTGAAAGATGAGGGACCATTCTTGTAATTTTCTCTAAACTTCATCAAAGGACCAAATTTGATAAGATATGATTTCCCGAGGTTGACTTTGACTTTTTGAGCTTAATTCCTTCCCCGGCTTCGGCTTTTGACTCTTTTCCATTTTCGTGCTCGTTTTTGTCAGATTTCTTTGATTTATGTCCATATTTGAAATATCCGTACCTACACGATCACAAACACAAAACACAATATCTTTGGCATTTATGGTTAGTTTTTGGTCGTTTTGGTCTTAATTTGGTAAATAAAAGGTGTATGAATAAGCATACACCAATGCGACTAGCCTTATCTCACACCATAAACTTGCTATAATCCTTGTTTTACGTACTATAAGTAAACATAGCATCATCCGTCGGACCATGACATAAACAAATCCATCAATTTCCATTTTTGCCTACACCGGAAAACCTAAAATTTCACTTTCTGCTACAAACACAAACCAAACCTTCATCTCACATTCTTCATAGAGTTTCAAACATGACAAACGTGCAAAACCAAATTTATCCCAAAAACAAACTAGACATCCAACAACTACCTCACACACACATGATTCAAACGTGGATACCGGGTAACAGAAGAAATAATGAGGTACTTGAGAAGTAGATCCCAACAACTAACAAACACTTTCCTTGGGAAGGATTCATACCTTTAGCAGACCCGTTAGTCATTACAGCTGTGATTGCTTCGCATAAGATAAGCTGGAACTACACGGATGGGGATAACTTAGTTAACATCATGTATGATCATCTCTTGTTACTCCCGGAAGGTTAAACATATCGGATGCTTGCAACACCTTCTCAATGTGCTCACTAACATCCTCATCGTCCTTTCCATTAAAGGGAGTTTCCCTCAGCTCCTTCAGAATGTGACCTCTGATTACAAACGCTACTTTATCCTTAATCCTAGGTCGCACAACTCCCGCACCATGGTCGGTACGAGTCCTTGCCATGTATTATTCCATCATCATTAATGTCACCTATTTTCCTGTTATCTGAAATATGACCCAAGAAGAATCAGTGGTACTAGCAAACTTAAAGTAAACTAAATTAACTAATGTAAACTAAAAAGAACTTCTATACGCCGTATAGATATTGTTTCTATACGTCGTCTAGGATATACGTCGTATATTTTCTTGGCAAATGAATACGTTGTGTGGATATTTTTTTGGCAAACGAATTGCGTTTCCTATGGTTCAATACTTTGTGTATAACGTGCAGTCAAAATATGGTTTAAGCAAGGTTAATATGAACGCAAAAGGTCTTTTCCTTTTTCAGTTTGACAAAAAAAAAGGTATGGACACTCTCTTGGGAAACAAACCATGGATGATTCAAAACGTTCCCATTATTCTTAAAGGATGGACGTTGGACACTAGTTTTCTTAAGGAGGATCTTACTAGAGTGCCGGTGTGGGTGAAACTCATGATGTCCCCATGGTAGCCTTCTCGGCCGATGGGCTAAGTCTTATTGCTCCTAAACTAAGTACTTTTTTGATGCTTGATTCTTTTACTAGCACTGTGTGTGAAGAATCATGGGGTCGAAGCAGTTTTGCTCGTGCGTTAACTGAGATCAATTCTGAAAACGAGTTGAAAGATGTCACATCCTCAAAATGTCGTAGTGAAGGTAACCGAGGGGTATGACTTCATAGCACAAAGACAAGATATACAGAACGACCTCTACATGAGTCATTTTTAAAAAGTAAATGTTCGATTCAATGAAATGTTTACAAACATAGCCCAAAAGTTTTGCAAGATAAATGTAGTTTTTATTTTAAAATTGAACATTAAGTATACAACAAATCTTCGTCAATGAAAAATCCAAAATGCGACTCAATGTCATGCTCCATGAAACCAAGCTAGTAAGATCAGTAACCTTAGAAATACATGCTAAAACGTCAATATAATGTTACTGAGTTCATAGGTTTAAGTAAGTATAAATGTGGACCACAAAATTTCGGTGTTTGTTTGACTAATACATTTGTCATCTCTTCTGAATCAACTTTCTTTTTGAGAGTACTCATAACTTAGCATATGAAATTCCTTGATAATTCAATGAGTTAATTATAGATCAAATGTTTTAAGTTTTAATTAACCAAATAAAAACAAATTTAGATCATGCGAAGTTATTATTAGAGATAATTAGTCGGCCCAAGCCCGGTTTGTGGGCTTAGGGTCTGTAAGGGTTTCATTTATATCTCCTGTAACATGTATTATACCTACGGCATTTACAATGTGTAACATGGTATCATGAGCAAGTATGATCTTGAGACCTACTCAGTCATCACACCTACCTGTCTCCAAAACATCTCCAAAACCCTAAAATTAATATCCAACATCGGCATCTCCCATTATACTCCAAAGTCATTATTGTTTTCTCCTTTGCATGCTATCATCTCAATCACATCGTACAAGTATATCATATATACTTTGCATGCTATCATATTATCACAGTTTGTGCTACTAAACAAATAATCGACCAATCACCAGGACGGACCTAAGATTTTTAAAAGGGTGTTGCACAAAATAAATGTTAGGCTAACTAAAGTTACACTGTAAGAAACGAAAGTAGCAAAATTTTTTTGGGGGGTTGCACGTACCGCAAAAACGACATTTTTGAAATCTTTCTACACTTCGTGACAAAAAATCGGGTGTAGCCCGTGCCACACCCGGCATACATGTGGGTCCGTCTATGCCAATCACCAGTTTGTGAAAAACAAACAAATCACCAATCCAAATATTCCGTATCATTGTTATGAATAAAAAAAAGAAAACGTGTACCTATCTTCATCATCCACATTCCACAAAACTCTAAAACCGCTTCTTTCAAACCCTAGTTTCTTGTCGATAGTTGGTTTTGTTGATAACCAGTCGGTGCGTTCTCCGTTTTCCGTCAATCATTGATTTTGTGGATAACCAGTCGACGCGTTCTCCGTTTTATGTCGATCATTGGTTTTGATTGATAACCAGTCGTTGTGTGTAACAAGTTATATGTGATCGTTGGTGTTGTTATACCATTCGACTTTATGTTTAATTTCCCTTCCTAAATCGTTTTTGAGTTTGTTGATTACCTGACTCTTGTTTCAGTCGATCGTTGGTAGGTTTATAAATTTTTAGTTTTCGTTTTTTCTTTATAAGTATTACTATTATTGGAAGTGCGGTTCCCATTAGGTTTGTGGTTAATGAAGAGGTCTTAAAATGGTGAAAGATGTTAGTCATGGAATTCATGTTGTGCAAGACGTTGGTAATGGGAAGCCGGTTACGGTGGAAATAACAAGTAAGATTCTTTGTCAACAAGTTATATTTTTCTTTAGCTTTATTATCAATGTTTACTTCTCCAGTCTCGAGCTTTCGCGGTTGCGCCGCTTGAACTGTGGGGGAGTATTAGAGATAATTAGTCGGCCCAAGCCCGATCTATAGGCTTAGGGTCCATTAGGGTTTCATTTATGTCTCATGTTACCTCTATATATTGTTGCTGAATAATACATTTACAACGTTTAATAGTTATTTGATTAGAGAGAAAAATAAATAAATAACAATAATCAATACAGTAGATTTATCATTTACTGGTTCTCGCACATTTGTGTGGCCATTTGACATATGTATTTAAACCCAATATGCTAAGAGTACAAGGTGTGGATGACAAGGTTTATCTCTTCATTCGGGCCCCACGTGTACCACATCACCCAACACCTCTTCACAACTAACCCCCTCCTCACTAAACAACTAACCTCAACTTCTTCATTTAGGCCCCACCACTTACACCTTTATTTTTTTATTCATTCCATTAAATATGTAGAAAACTAGAAGGGGGGTTGAATACTTTACCGCTTTTTAACTTGTTAATCTTTGAAAAGCGATATGCTCCGATCAACCACTCGACTAATGGATGGTCAATATAGTCAAACCTTGCATATTCTCCGAGAGTATAGTATTTTCCTAGGTCGTTAAGTCCCGACGAGGTGTGAAATGGTAAATCGGATCTCGTTTGTGATCGAGTGATGTGAATAGTGAAGGGATAAAATGAGGAGTGGTGAATTTATACTAGAAAGCAATAAATAAAGCATTTAAAACAATATCGTAAAGCTAAATAACATAAAACGACATCTAAACTTAAAACGGGCCTAAAACTAAATGATTAAAGCTAAGATAATAATAACATTAGTTGCAAGTAAATAATATAAAGTTAACGATAAAAGATAACCACTAAAGACAATAAACTAGATTATACTAAGCAAACAAATAAGAAATTTAAAATAATAAGATATACTTGTTAAGCTAACAACACTAAATATACCCCATCTCAAAGCTAATAACCTCATAACTTTGCTTGTTGGCTTCATAAACACCCTCTCAATCACCACTTGAAGCAAATAAAGATCTCAACTTTAGCACTAATAACTACTAATTTTTACATTTAAAAACAAAGTTTCAATGAAAGTAGGGGTGGAAATGAGCCGAGCTGCTCGTGAAAAGCTCGGGATCGGATCGGTAAAAAGCTCGAACGAGCCGAGCCTAAACAAGCTCGAGCCCGAGCTCGAGCCTAAGTTGGAGCTCATTTATTAATCGAGCTCGAGTCCGAGCTTTACATACAAAGCTCATTTGGGCTCGCGAGCCTAAACGTGCCTATACGACATTATGATATTTTAAGTATTAAACATATATACGAGCCGAGCTCGAGCTTATTAACGAGCTCAATAATGATATACTACGAGCCGAGCTCGAGCTCGAGCCAAGCTTTAACATTTTCATTGCCAAATCGTATAAACGAGCCGACCTCGAGCCGAGCCCGAGCCTATATAATATAGCACGAGCCGAGCTCGAGCCTTAAATATAAAGCTCGAAACGAGCCGAGCTCGAAACGAGCTTTTTAAAACTTAAACGAGCCGAGCTTGAGATCTGGCAGGCTTGAGCTCGGCTCGGCTCGTTTCCACCCCTAAATGAAAGTATAATAGATAAAATTGTTTAACAAAAGATTGACAAAACTAACCATATTAGCATACTAGCTTTATACGTGAAAAGGAAAGAAAACACTAAATGCATTAATTAAAACAAGACATTAAACATAAAAGGATGACATTAAAGAGGAGTAAAGATGGATATTAAAGACAAAATTCATAGACAAAACAATCACACGAGTTGAATGAAACAAGAAAACTTAACTAATTTTGAAACAAGACAAAACTAGATTAGGACAGAAATCTAAGAAGGAACTTAACTAATTTTGTTCTAATAAGCTGAAACAAGTTATACTAAAGGGAAAGCAAACTCAGGACTGCTAGGAGGGAAACATAAAACAGTCAACTACTAGATATGCTATTAGTAAACTAAGTTATTTGGAGCTAATTTAAAGCTAAAACTACAACTACAAAGACCTGGCCTAGAAACTATACCTACTACTTATGAAAATCAGTTAACGATGACATTTTAAGAAAAACAAGCTTGAAAACTTTACACTAGCTGAAAATGCCAAAACTTGGTATAAAACTACTAACTAAGATGGAGCAAAGCTGGTTTGAACTAGGACAATGGGTAAAATGGGTTTATAGACTTAAAGAGACTTTTACCAAACACCTCGTAAGGGGATGACTGTTTAAATTTTTTGAAGAGAAGAGTAAATTTTGGACTAAAACTTGAAGGTTAAGGGTAAAATAAGCTCAATAGAAACTAAATAAGCATAAGTGAACAGTAAATAAGTCGCGAAATAAGCAATAAAACCTGGAAAGTAAAAACAGAAAATTTTAAGAACAACTTGGAACTTAAATTGAGAAAGCTCAGTACAATACAAAGAAAGCTGAAATAAACTTAATTCTAAAGAAAAACTAAATTATGAACTACTTCCTAACTAATTCCTACTACTTTATAATAGCTACATAAGGTTCTATTTATACTAGGTAGAAACTTGGGGTTCCATTCACTTGTGCTTCTTTTGTGAGAGAAAACAGCAAGGACACTATTTTGTGCTTCTTTACATCAAATCCTAGCTATCAAATTGAATATGGAATTTTCTCGGCCTTTGATTGGTTTTGGCGCCAACAGATGGTTGTGGATTGCCAGCTTGGATATAAAATATTTCGTGGGATCTCTGAGGCGGCTGGAGCAGGCGTTGGGGAAGTGTGGAGGAGAAAGTTTACTTGGAGGTTGTGGGGTTTGTTTCCTGGTTTAGTTGTGTTGGGAAGAAGGGAAAGGGATGGGGTATATATATGGTTTTATTAAAAAGGGTGGATGGGTTTAGTGGTTTATGTATAAGATTTGGGCCTGGGCTTGTAGTGGACTGGACGGGATATATTGTTGGATTGGTTTTGGTTAAGGGCTAGGTTTGGTAATATCTGACTTGGCCCATACAAATTGGTTTCGGCTTAGCTTTTCCAAACTCGATCCAAACCGATATACTGGGGTTGACTTGAATCTTTCTTGATATCACAGTTGCTAAATTGCTATAGAGTCACTCAAAATTGCATGTTTTCGCTCAGTTTTCAACCTTTGGTACCTGAAATACATAAAAACACAAAACCAAGGATATCTATATTGTATTTGGCCGTTTTTAGCATTTTTACGTATCAAAGTGGGCGTGAAATGATGAGTATTTGCATACTCATCAATCCCCCACACTAAACTATTGCTAGTCCCTAGCAATCCAATCTTATGAAGTAATGAAAGGATATCAAGTTACCAAGATCATCCCATTTTGACTTTTTATTATCTACACTACTGGTTTTGTATTTCTCCACTTATTATGTGACGGGATGTTGACTTTCATCATTTTTTTAATAACGTTTAGAGTCACAGAGTAAGAAACACAGCTCATAGAAAAGTGTCCATATGGATAGAATTCATCGTCCCTGATTTTTCACAAGTTCCCAAGCTAAGCGTAAAAACAAAATCACGTTTTTTTACAAGTTAGATGCCAACACTACTCATGGAAGTTAATTGTGTATTACCTCTTGATCCCATTTTCCTATTTTCCTCTATTTATTTTATTTTTGTTGAGAAATGAATTTCTTCATATTTTCTCGTTTTGATATGATTTTAGTCCGATAAAGATACTAAGTTTAGACGCTAAATAGTTTCTAGTCCTTCTCTCGAGAACCGTTGCATGCAAAAATGAGGTCCACATCAATGTCTCTGATTTAACACGATTTTGAGGGGTATCCTTTTTGTGTACGACCGAAACATCCCATGACTGAGACCCGAGACGAAAGCTTTTATTAGGACCCCCCAGAGTCAAGATTTGGCGTTATTAAACATTATTAAGCACTTTAACGTATTAGCCCTCAGCCTTTTATAACAATTACAATATCGGTTGCGAGCCGGCAAGATGTAATAGTCTATTATGACCTTGGAATTTTCCTCTGCCTTTTTGAAGTCTACAACATCGGTTGTGAGCCGGCAAGATGTAGAAAACTTTTATGGCTTTGGATTATTATTATTATTCATTATTAGTTTGCCAAATCCCAAGTCCTACGGCTTTTATAACAATCACAACATCGGCTGCGAACCGGCAAGATGCAACAATCTATTACACCGTAACACTGGCAGTACCTTGATGTGTTCCCAACTCTCATAAGCAAGGATCCTTTTGACAAGAATCAAAAACTAAGTTTCGCCACAACCTAACATTTTAATTATTCTTTACATATATAGGGTGAGAAAATTTTGTGGGAGCAAAAAGCCACAAGTACCTTCGATGAGCTCTAAAGAGAACCAACTACTTCACGTTTAGCATCTAACTTCTAAATAAACTCTATCATTTCTCGTTCTCCGCAAATTTAAAATCTCAAGTAATGAGATTTGCTGATGCTTAGCCAAATGAGTTAAGGGAACAAGCTAGGGCTCAACACGCCCGGTCAAGTCAAAATTTCTATTCTTACTCTACCCAGCGGAAAGTCAAAACAAGGTGTCAAAACTTATTATATTTTTGCAGAAATTTTCAACTTTTTTTTTTAAAAAATTTAGTCAAAACGGGGGTACTAGGGCACTAGAAGGTACACATGTGATCAAATTCGCTAGAATTCCCCCCCCCCCCACACTTAGAATTGAATATTGCCCTCAATATTCAAAGTACCGGCTATTATGCCGAGACTTAGAACGTAAAAAGGTAATACTACTAGCCAAGTGTGGGAACGAAGTCTTTTTTTCACAAAAAGGATTAATAAGATATCCCTAGATAAACGTTAGCGAAAGGATAGGATATTAGGTGGCTGGATTGAAAACAAGCGCGTCAATCATCACGATCCAAGGGAAACCTGAAAACAAGAGCGAACAACACACAAACGAAGCACAGCAGAGGAATTCCCCCACACTTAGTGTTAGAAAATAGAAAGAAGACAGAAACATGGGTTGTTACCCATGTGGTGCTAATGTTTTTGTTAACCGAGTCACTATCCTGACTCGACCCCGAATTCATTGGTTCATGGGGGAGCAAGTGGAAGAATAAATCTCCATTGGACTTTCATTCAAAATGTTTGGATAAACATTGAAGTACGTGAAAGTTTCACTCTAATGAGATATACCCGGCTTAAAAGAATGATAAATGGAGACGCCGGGGTCAAAGATGGTATCTTCACTCCCGAAGGAGTGAAGGAGAGAGGAAGTCACCAGGTAGGTGAAGAAAAGAAAGAAAGTCATAATAACAATCATGACAAGGTCTTCATCCTCAAGATCAGGTTCAGTTTCTTGAATTTGGATTTTATCGGTTAAGCTCTTTGGGTTTGAAAACATCCCGGGTGGGAGGGTGGGACATTTTGTCATCAAAATACAAATTATCATGATTGAGAATCTTTCCCCCCGATCATGATGTTTCTTACAACCCAAGTGATCATACTCCGGAGGAGTAATGATATGAGTGAGTTCACCGGAGAACTCCTCGTGAAGAGAGTTAGCGATAGAATTGGTACTCTTTAGATCTAACTCATGAAGGATATACGGAGGTGGGACATGTGCGGTACTTTGTGGGCTATAAACATGCACCTCGTCCATTATAGTCTCCGTTTCAGACTCATCACTATCCTCATTCTGAATATTAAAGGTTGGATTATCATAAATCGAAGCGAATTCAGATTCGAAATCAAACAGAGGGTTGGTGATAGTCGTATTGAATGTTGTGAAAACAAGGTAGTCAACATCCTCTTCTAGGTTGACGATCTCGGAATGTGGAAGTGATGCATCAATATATTCGATGTCTTTAGAATATAAAGAATCGTCATCACTATAATCACTGTAAGAATCGGAGAAAGTCTCAAAATGATCTTTGGAAAAATCAAGAGGAGAAGGCATATCACACATCTGATCAAGAATCCCTTGGAACTCACTTGGGATTGGGACAAGGTTCTCAACACTAGACTTTATGAATTCGTCCGATTCCTTTTCATGAATAGTGTTGAGATGCTCATCCCCCATGCTCACAGAGTTAGTGGGAACTTCGGGTGTGATAACGGCAGACTGAGGGAGTTGAGAAGGGCTAGCATTCATGGATTCTACAAGTTCCATTTGTTCTTTTGCTAGTGATTCAGTCATATTCTTTTCTCCCTGTGTTTCCACAGATTCAGTTTCAACTGATGAACTTGATGAATTTTTATAAAATTGAAGAATATCAAAGGTATCTTCATTATCACTGTCATCAGGAATGAAACGCAAATGAGAGATAGATTTGGCTGCTTTTTCTTTTTCAATTGATTCCCTAATAGAGTTTTCAATGGCAATTTGGGAATCTATTTTAGCAGCCTGCTCTTCAGCTAACAATTCTTCCATGGATTTTTGATGAGTGTCTCTTTGGGCAAGTTATTTAACTAAATCCCTAAGTTCATCAATTATCTCCAATGCAGTTTGGATTTCTGGAAGAATTGGTTGAGGTTGTGCCTGATACATTTGATACTGTGGAGATTGTTCATGATAAGGTGTGTCATAATTGTCATAAGGAACATACTCATAGATAGGTGTGTTCCTAGTAGGACAATCAGAACTGAAATGTGAACCTCCACAGTAGTCACACCAACTAAACTGATGTGACTGTGATTCATGAGGATTGTGGTCAAAACCAAATTCATGATTGTTACCAGGAACCTGTTCGTAGACAAACTGATCCCTAGTTTGACAATCAGAGCTGTAGTGAGGACCTCCACAATACTCACAACAATATGGTTGTTGTGACTGATTTGGTGAATAATATGGATATTGGTCATTTCCCAAGTTCTGATTGTCACCAGAAAACTGTTTCATAGACAAATGTGTTTCTGGTTTGACACTCAAATCCTTGGTGAGGACCTCCACAAAATTCACACGAATATGTCTGTATCTCATGATGTGGGAGCTGATGGAATAAATCAGTTGTGTCATGGTAAGAATAGGTATCATGGTTATAGACAGACCCATTTCCTGACTCTATCATGCCACAACTGGGACAATTACCACCATTATGAGGGCCACCACACCATTGACAACCCAAATGGTGTGGATACGACATAGAAAAGAATCCAAGGGTTACAGATGGTAAGGAATGAAGAATCAAAAAGATAAGAGGGTAAAGATGGATATTTTTGGGATTTTTGAAAAACATTTTGTAGAAACAGATTAAAAAGAAAAATATTTTTGGTAATCGATTCGTCAAACGAATTAACTTCACGATTAGTTTTGTTTTTATGAAAATATGAACAAGGATGGATAATATACAAGGAGTGTATATCCAAAATCACTAATCTTCAAACTTATATCGATAAACGGCTTCACTCCTCCCCGGCAGCGGCGCCAAAATTTGATATGCTCCGATCAACCACTCGACTAATGGATGGTCAATATAGTCAAACCTTGCATATTCTCCGAGAGTATAGTGTTTCCCCGGGTCGTTAAGTCCCGACAAGGTGTGAAATGGTAAATCGAATCTCGTTTGTGATCGAGTGATGTGAATAGTGAAGGGATAAAATGAGGAGTGGTGAATTTATACTAGAAAGCAATAAATAAAGCATTTAAAATAATATCGTAAAGCTAAATAACATAAAACGCCATCTAAACTTAAAACGGGCCTAAAACTAAATGATTAAAGCTAAGATAATAATAACATTAGTAGCAAGTAAATAATATAAAGTTAACGATAAAAGATAACCACTAAAGACAATAAACTAGATTATACTAAGCAAACAAATAAGAAATTTAAGATAATAAGATATTCTTGTTAAGCTAACAACACTAAATATACCCCATCTCGAAGCTAATAACCCCGTAACTTTGCTTGTTGGCTTCATAAACACCCTCTCAATCACCACAGCAAATAAAGATTACAACTTTAGCACTAATAACTACTAATTTTTACATTTAAAAACAAAGTTTCAATGAAAGTATAATAGATAAAACTGTTTAACAAAAGATTGACAAAAATAACCTTATTAGCATACTAGCTTTATACGTGAAAAGGAAAGAAAACACTAAATGCATTAATTAAAACAAGACATTAAACATAAAAGGATGACATTAAAGAGGAATAAAGATGGATATTAAAGACAAAATTCATAGACAAAACAATCACACGAGTTGAATGAAACAAGAAAACTTAACTAATTTTGAAACAAGACAAAACTAGATTAGGACAGAAATCTAAGAAGGAACTTAACTAATTTTGTTCTAATAAGCTGAAACAAGTTATACTAAAAGGAAAGCAAACTCAGGACTGCTAGGAGGGAAACATAAAACAGTCGACTACTAGATATGCTATTAGTAAACTAAGTTATTTGGAGCTAATTTAAAGCTAAAACTACAACTACAAAGACCTGGCCTAAAACCTATACCTACTACTTATGAAAATCAGTTAACGATGACATTTTAAGAAAAACAAGCTTGAAAACTTTACACTAGCTGAAAATGCCAAATCTTGGTATAAAACTACTAACTAAGATGGAGCAAAGCTGGTTTGAACTAGGACAATGGGTAAAATGGGTTTATAGGCTTAAAGAGACTTTTACCAAACACCCCGTAAGGGGATGACTGTTTAAATTTTTTGAAGAGAAGAGTAAATTTTGGACTGAAACTTGAAGGTTAAGGGTAAAATAAGCTCAATAGAAACTAAATAAGCATAAGTGAACAGTAAATAAGTCGCGAAATAAGCAATAAAACCTAGAAAGTAAAAACAGAAAATTTTAAGAACAACTTGAAACTTAAATTGAGAAAGCTCAGTACAATACAAAGAAAGCTGAAATAAACTTAATTCTAAAGAAAAACTAAATTATGAACTACTTCCTAACTAATTCCTACTACTTTATAATAGCTACATAAGGTTCTATTTATACTAGGTAGAAACTTGGGGTTCCTTTCACTTGTGCTTCTTTTGTGAGAGAAAACAGCAAGGACACTATTCTGTGCTTCTTTACATCAAATCCTAGCCATCGAATTGAATATGGAATTTTCTCAGCCTTTGATTGGTTTTGGTGCCAACAGATGGTTGTGGTTTGCCAGCTTGGATATAAAATATTTCATGGGATCTCTGAGGCGGCTGGAGCAGGCGTTGGGGAAGTGTGGAGGAGACAGGTTACTTGGAGGTTGTGGGGTTTGTTTCCTGGTTTAGTTTTGTTGGGAAGGAGGGAAAGGGATGGGGTATATATCTGGTTTTATTAAAAAGGGTGGATGGGTTTAGTGGTTTATGTATAAGATTTGGGCCTGGGCTTGTAGTGGACTGGACGGGATATATTGTTGGATTGGTTTTGGTTAAGGGCTAGGTTTGGTAATATTTGACTTGGCCCATACAAATTGGTTTCGGCTTAGCTTTTCCAAACTCAATCCAAACCGATATCCTGGGGTTGACTTGACTCTTTCTTGATATCACAGTTGCTAAATTGCTACTGAGTCGCTCAAAATTGCATGTTTTCGCTCAGTTTTCAACCTTTGGTATCTGAAATACATAAAAACACAAAACCAAGGATATCTATATTGTATTTGGCCGTTTTTAGCATTTTTACGTATCAAAGTGGGCGTGAAATGATGAGTATTTGCATACTCATCAAAAAGCTTTACGTGTAATCAACGATTCTAACTAATTAACAATAATTAATATGCAAGTATAAAGAAAGAAACATCAAACCACAACACGATTGTTTATAGTGATTCGGCTACAAGGACTCTTTTTCCTTGCCCTACTCCACGCCCCGAGTTTCCAACTTGAGAGTGTCAAGCACTAGTCAACAAGCTCCTTTCATCGGTAGAGAAACCCTTACAATCGTTGCTTACACTTTATCCGGTACAAAGCTAAATACCGGGTCCTAGTTCAAGGTAGAACCACCCTAACGTCGCCTATCCACTATTTCCAACACTAAGCTAGATGTCGAGTTCTTTTACAAAGGCACAACCACTCCTATCACTTAATGTATTTTGAGGACTAAAATACTAACCGATCACTTCTTAACAAAATACAAACAAAGTATAAACTACAAGAGTTTACACAATAGAAGCCTAACAAGTCTTGCAACGTTGAGTTGAAACTTGTAACTTCTCGGATGAACTTGTGAACTTCCTTTCTACATAAGAGAATCACACAAGTGAGTTGCTACTAAGTTAGATGAGATAAATGAAAGTTTATATATGCATAGTATATATAGCTAAAAGTGATGAATGATTTCTTGCAAGTGGCTTGCTATTTATAGCCAACCAATCTAGAAGCCTGGCGGATCCGGCGGAACCAAAACAAGGGTTCCGCCAGGTCTGACAGTCAAAGACCACAAGAAATCTTTCCATATCTAGCAATGTCAAATCAAGATTTTTCAAGTCAACACACAATGGTTTGAGTGAGAATCCTTCCAAGATGTGTAAGAGATCTTATGGAAAGTCAACTTCTAGATTTAGAAACCTTTCCATAAATGCTCATGATGCATGCCATGATGTCATGTTATATTTTCTATATTTAGAAATATAACAATGTTATGTTTAATATGAAATGTAAAGTCTAGTTATACAAGACTAAAACTAAAATCATGTTTTACTAAAAAGTAAAGTTTACACTTTGTCGTTAACAAAACTTAGCAAAGATCGTAAAATATAAATAACGTTTTTAGGCGATATTTGTATTAACAATCTCCCCCTTTTTGTTGATAACAAAACATAAACTTCATTTTTAAGTAAATCACTAATTCTAGTGTTAAGTCTTTAAAAGTTTGTACTTAAACTTGTTTTACTCAATGGATGAAAATCATTGTAAGTTAAATATGTTTTCTCCCACTTTTTGTCGAAACAAAAAGAAGAGTTGCGTAATAATTCTCCCCCTTGAACAATACTCCCCCTAGTTGGGGTGCCAAGTAAGGATTCATGGATTTTGAACCTACAAAAAAAAATTAGTTGCCGCAAGAGACAAGTATATAACTAGTCATGAGAAGATGAGAACCCACATCAGTCTTATAGCAAAATAAAAGTCAACCCATAATATTCCCAATATAGTAGAAACGATTTTTATTTCTAGTAAAATTTATTTTTGACCAAGATCAAAATAAAGACAAGAAATAAAAGTCCTACTTTTAAGAAAAGAGAAAAAAAAACTTAAAAAGAAAAGGCATTCCTACATCTATAAAAAGAAAAGATTCCTATGTGAGATTCTAACGTTATTGGATTTCTTAATGATGCTCTAAGCTTGAGGTGGATGAGAGATGGAATTTAGACGCTCCAAAATGTGGTTTAGGATAAACCTCATATCATATGTTAGCTCACGGATGTTCTTTTGACACCGTTCACTTATGTGAGTGGTTCTCTCACATTGCCCGCAATCATGGCGGGGAAAGTTAGGTGGAAGAGGAATTTCATTTGTTGTTGGTGGATCATTGGTGGTTGATGGAGCAAATGTGGATGGTTGAGAGGTGTTTTGATTTCCTACAATAGATGAGTATAGTGCCGTTTGGAAATCCATGACATGGTTGAGATGAGAGTCAACCATATGCTTGAAAGCATAAAGGTGATTCAAACGAGTTTTGAGTTCTNGGAAGAGGAATTTCATTTGTTGTTGGTGGATCATTGGTGGTTGATGGAGCAAATGTGGATGGTTGAGAGGTGTTTTGATTTCCTACAATAGATGAGTATAGTGCCGTTTGGAAATCCATGACATGGTTGAGATGAGAGTCAACCATATGCTTGAAAGCATAAAGGTGATTCAAACGAGTTTTGAGTTCTTCATGAGTGTTTGGAGATTTGGCCCATATGGATGCTTCTATTTCCTCATAAGAAGGAAATAGGGAATCAAAGTGTTAGGAATGCTCTTGAGGTGGTTCTTGTTATTGATCATGATGGTGGAAGCTTGGTTCTCCGTAAAGAGGACCATGAATGTCTTTGTAAATGAGGTGGAACAACAATGGTTGTGGTTGTGTATGACCTTTATCTTGTGGAAAAATTAAGGGTCTAGCATATCGGTAGCCAAACACTCTACCAATGATGGTTGATGAGGTTCATGATCTAATGGCTCACTTGGTTGAAGCCTTGGTTGTTGTTGGGTTTCCATTTGAGCAATGGTGTCAAAAAGTGGCAATGGTGGTGGGTTTGATGATCTAGGAAGTAGGTCTTCTAAAGTTTCCAAAAATGGATGTGGTGATGTTGGTGGTGTTTGGAAAAGTTTCATTGGTGTTAATTTTGGTGATTGAGGTGATGGAGTTTTTGATGATTGAGTTGGTGCCGAAGGTGATGATGAATCACTTGATGATGATGAGCTTAGTTGGATGGTTTTGTTGAAGCAACATGGTTTTACACTAATCCTAGCTGTTTTCCTAATAGGTCTTGATGATTCGGATGAGGTGTTGGATTTAGTCATCTCAAGACTTTGGGTAGCTAGAATTATAAGATTAAGAGAAGTGATGGTGATGGTGTGAATTGGAAGTATGAATGTTGGTCAATTTATAGGAAGAACATGTTATGGAAAGGAGTGTTTGAATTTGATGTTGTTCCATACAAATTTGGAGGTTCCTAATCATTTGGAAGAGTTCAAAGAACTTGTCAAATCATTGGAAGTCAATCCAATGGAGTTGAGTGGAGTAAAAGACTAACTTATGCACTAAATGCTATGTGATCATGTAAAGTGATTTGGTTAGGAAGCTCCACGGATTACAAGGAACCTTATGGAGGGTTCCTTTATAGGTGATGATGAATATGATAAACATAATATAACATACAAACGCAGCGGAAACATCACCTAACAACGGATCCATATAGCCATATATGATCAATCAAATAATAAACAACAACAAGGTTATACCTTTGTAGCGTGATCGATAGAATTGTATGGAGACCGTCACCAACAACACAAACCACCTATGAAACCAAATGATCAAAGGAGATCACCTCTATGCTTGATCCACACTACACATCATCGATCACCACCCGATGCTAGTCTTGACCTCGTAACAATCGATCTAGCCTTGAACTACACTAGAATAAGGTTAGATGGGATCAAAAACCACAAACCCTAATATGGGTGTGTTTAATTTCGTGGCTTTAGGGAAGAGTAAGGAGGAGAGACATTTAGTAAGTGGTTATTATAAAATGATCACCTTAATTGACCAAATCAATAGGAGGTTATAACAAATAATGTTACACTTAACCCCTTGCTCTTTTCCCTCTTGTTCCCACCATGGTCGGCCATATAGGGCCCTTAAATGGGCTTGCACATTTGTTGGTCTAATCCAATAAACTAAGTACTAGCTTAGTTATTAGTAGCCCGTTATTGATCCCGAGTTACGTAGTCATTTATATATTGTAAATACAATAAATACAATCTATAAATGGGGTCTCTGTGTATAAGTGTGTGACCCCATAGGCTCACATATGTCTAGCCATATAATTATTTATTATGACACGAGCATACTCTAACAGCTCCCACTTGCGACGTCATAATAATCAAGTAATTATACAAGCAAAGGTTAGCGTCTAGCAACACGCCAATGCCCCTAGAAATATGTGAGAGTAGTTTCTTAAACGTCCTATTTAAATGGTTTATATGTCATCCATCCTTTTGTTACAAATACCATGTTGAACATTAGACATGGATCAAAAGTCATTCTAATTGTTCAACTATTATGTTTCTCGATCTAGTGAATGAACAAGATTACCAAGTGAATTATGATTCATCTTAAAATCATTTGGGTACGACCATACAAACATCTGTTCAATTCATCGAGGGGCCCAATAGTATCTAACTCCATTACATGTGTAACACCCCGAAAATTTTGGAACACAGCGGAAGACTTATTTGGGGTAATTACGTATCGATCACAGTCAAACTTATAATAATTAATTCAAAAGATAAATTTTATATCATTCAATGAAAACTCAATATTCAGAGTACAAAAGATATTTCCCATGAAGTAAAAATACTTCAAAACTAGTGATGAGTTTGAAAAGAATGATAAGTTTATTAAGATAAAAGGGAGGTCCTGTGCCCTTTTTGCCAGCTCCGTGCCATCATGCCCGCTAGTTACCTGAGATAAACATGCTAAAAAGTCGACACAAAGGTTGAGTGAATCCAAAGTAGTTTAAGTATTAATAATTTTGAACACAAGATAACAGTTTTTAAATCGGTGAGCTCACGGGTTAGCTCGGTAACATGTATGTATAAAAATTAATCTACACATACGATATTGCTCCTAAGGTTTCATGATACACAAGCCTTTACAGTCATGTCGCAATCACCTACACCACGAAGGATGTAAATGACGAAGGGCCCTCAGGGGAAATCTATGCTAGGTTTTCCCAAAAGTACGAATATAGCTCACCTCCTGACAACAAATCAGAATTGCCTTAGGTGGGTTGTCGGTCCCAATAGATCTATTAACTATATTACGCGCTCACTCGCAAGTGATTAAGGTACGTGAAAGAGGGACTTTTAGCATAGGGTCAACTTAGGCAATATCAGGAAATCAGGAAATAATAGCATACTAAAAATACTTGTGTTCGGTTTATCGCATGTATCTCCCCACGGGGTTTAGTAAAACAATTTTAAAAAAAAGTGGGACTATAAACTCACCTCGGTAAAGTAGTTTCCAGTTAATGTTCAAACGAAATTCAACGGGTAGCTATGAAATAGAAATGAATAGCAGTGAATACCCTCCGACTTGCTACC
>LBNU01028581.1:56448-66511 GCA_014162995.1 Artemisia annua
TGGAACAGAAGCAGACTTCGTTAGCATGCTCTTACATGGATGTGCCAAAAGAACGTCTTTGACTATCCGACAAGAATCTTCAGTAATTCTGAGCTTGTTGAAGTCGATGTGAGCGTTGTTGTTGCCAATAGTAACATTGTAGTCAGCTGGAACTATTTCACCAAGAGTGATGAGTGGAAGGTTCTGTGCTGGTGCATTTTCTCCTTGTTGTTGTTGTTGAGCCATTGTGTACTGAAAATGTAATGTCATAAGATCAAACATTCAACTTGTTAGTTTGTAAGTTAACGTTCGAGTTTGATACTTAAGGCCATTCATATTCCATTTTGCATGCAAAGTTCATTAAACACTTGAGATGTTGTTATGACGATGATAAATTGCATATAATCTAAGACGTAATGGTAAGCATTCAAAACACATTATGCAAATTAAGTACATCTAATAGATTACACAATCACTAAACATCCATAAGTTAATGATGCAATGGTCACATACACATGAATACAAGTTCACAAGAATACAACTTAGTTTTTATAAAGTTTACATGTTATACAAACTTTTCAAAAATTATTCTAAGTGTGATCTCGATAACTTGTAAATCTGTGTTTTCGATAACTCTCCAATTCAGTGATCTCGATAACATTTGCATTGAGTGTTCTCGATAACTTTCAAACTGAAAGATCTCGATAACTTATCAGACAAATGTTCTCGATAACTTGAATCCAGTGATCTCGATAAGATAGTTTTTCATGATCTCGATAAATCAGGGATTTCGAAAACCTTGTGATTTCGACAACACTTATTGAGAGATTTCGATAAGTTATAAAGAGATCTTGATAAACTAAGTTATGAGGTTTCTCGATAACTTATCGAAGGATCTCGATAAGTGTTCTTGATAAGAATCACTTTTCGAAAATTCTTATACAAGAATTTTCGACAATACATGTAGACATACGTTTGTGTTAAAATGTTGAATCCTTGTGTGAACCTGAAGCAATGAAGCACAGAAACATAGTTAATAACACAAACAACATTATCATGCATGTTCTCGATAACACGTATAAACCCTAATCTATCTAGATTACAAGTTAAGTAAAATCATGTTGTTTTATCACTGATTTCATGCAATTCAAGCATATACAAACATGATATGAGCACTGAATTAGAACAAACAACAACACATCGAAAATACCCAAATATTCGAAACCCTAAGAACATCTAGATTCAACCATACATGAAATTGTAACAATTCAAGCATACTGATATGTTCCTAAGATCCTAACATACTATTCCCACCACTAATATCAAACAAAACATTACTAACTCTCAAAAACACAACACATCGAAAACTAGGGACATCGAGAATCATCAATACATGTTGCAAGTTATGATTTGTGTATTCAAGCATGATAAACACGTTTAAAAGAACAAAAGCCCTATGTTTAATCAACCTAAACAACACGAATTAGTGATCTCTATAGCTTACGCAAACCCTAGAACTCGATATCAATCCTACGCAAAGTCTAACCATTAACTTTTTGATTCCATGAAAACCCTATGTTAGAATGGCATAAAGATCATGAAATGACTTACGTTTTGATGATTCAAAGGATAGATTAGCAGGTTTGATTTGAGCCGTGTGATGTTAAAGAGAGAAAATTGTTTTTGTTTTTTGATAATTATGAAAAAACAGGGGGGGGTGAATAGTTGGGTGAGAAATATTTGAAACTTTCACAACTTGGCGGATTTGGTCCCTTAACTACATGTTTTCTATAATAAGTCCTAAGTAAAAGTTTAAACGGTTAAACTAACGACTTATGGCAACAATAACTTCTAAGGCATATCCTAATAGGAAGAACTGTCAAATTTAATTGACGTAACTGTAATACGTGAATTACCACCAAAATTAAAAGCAAAAAGTCTTTTGTTTTTAAACAAAATGCAAGTGCACGTCTTTGAGTAAATTCGAGAAATTTTGACGAACATTCTCCCCCTCAACATTTGGTCGTAAAAATATGGAAAATTTTGTGAGACCAAAGTGTTGAACGAGATCGTGTGCTTGCATTTGTGAACAAAATGAAATAAAAGTACGAAATGAAATGAAAGAAAATCTTTTTGTTGTTTTTATGGTTTTTCAATTTTTTTTGAATAAATATTTACAAAAGATATTTTTGATGTTTGACTCCATTAATTATTTTCCAGAAGAGATTTTAAATCATCTGGAGTCTAACAACGCATACCAATTCGGTGAACGAGTTCAGTGAACCTAGCCGGTGGTAAAGGTTTAGTGAACAAGTCTGCCAATTGGTATTCGGTACCCACGAAGTATAACTCTACTGTACCCTTCTCGACGTGCTCCTTGATGAAATGATATCGGAGATCGATGTGCTTAGACTTGGAATGTAGAACCGTGTTGCAGGAAATAGCAATTGCACTTTTGGAGTCACAGTACATCGGAATCTTCTCGAATGAGTAGCCATAGTCCATCAGCTGCGTACGCATCCAAATGATTTGAGCACAGCAGGCAGCCATAGCCACATATTCTGATTCAGTAGATGATAGTGAAGTGCAGTCCTGCTTCTTAGATTGCCAAGACACAAGCTTGTCTCCAAGAAACTGTAAACCACCAGAAGTACTTTTGCGTGTATCCATACACCCTGCATGATCAGCGTCTGAAAAAGCAATTAGTTCAAAACCAGAATCCTTCGGATAATAGATCCCCATGTGAATGGTTCCTTTCACGTATCGAAGGATTCATTTAGCCTCATTGAGGTGACGTTCAGTAGGACGCGACTGATAGCGAGAGCACATAAACACAGCAAATACAATATCCGGTCTGCTAGCGGTTAGATACATGAGCGACCCAATAATACTTCGGTATTTTGTGGGGTCTACCATTTTCCCATGTAAATCCGCATCTAACTTAGTTGTGTTTGACATTGGGGTATTGTATGTGTCACAACTGGTCATTCCATGTTTCTTTATTATTTCAAGAGCATATTTTGATTGACTTAGGAAAATACCACGGGGAGATTGATGAACTTGTAATCCTAGAAAGAACGTAAGTTCACCCATCATCGACATTTCAAAATTTAGTTTCATTAATTTTGCAAAAGCATTAGATTACTTTTTGTTAGTTGATGCAAAAATAATGTCGTCTATGTAAATTTGTACGATTAAAACGTCTTCCCCGTGTCTTTGGATAAATAAAGTTGGGTCTATCAGACCTTTAGTAAAACCATTAGCCAGTAAGAAAGCAGTTGGTTTGTCATATCATGCCCTGGGGGCTTGTTTGAGACCGTAGAGAGCCTTCTTAAGTCGATAGACATGGTTTGGATGCTCTGGGTCCACAAATCCTTCCGGCTGACTGACGTATACCTCCTCACGTAACTGACCATTCAGAAATGCCGTTTTGACGTCCATTTGGTACACGATCATGTTTTTGTGAGCAACGTATGCCAGAAAAATCCGTACAGCTTCAAGTCTAGCCACGGGTGCGAAAGATTCTTCAAAGTCGATTCCTTCCTCCTGACTATAACCTTTAGCTACCAATCGGGATTTGTTGCATATGACATTACCTTCTGCGTCCAACTTATTCTTCCATATCCATTTATGTCCAATCACATAAACTCCATCCGGCCTTTCAACTAATTCCCAGACTTCTAGTCTTTTGAATTGGTCGAATTCCTCTTGCATAGACTCAATCCAATTATCATGTGTCATTGCTTCCTTGATGCTTTTTGGTTCGGCATGAGAGATGGTGAGTGCATACATGCAGTGTTCGGCATCGGAGTGAAGTTTCTGTCGAGTCATCACTGGAGCTTGGGGATGACCAATAATGTTGACAATTGGGTGATCACGTGTCCAATGATGTGTTGAAGGGTGAGGGTTATGGAACTGCTGCACATTAGTCGATTCCAAATCCCGTGTTGACGACTCTGGAATATCGGAAAGGTTGGGAGTCGGTGCAAACGGATTAAAGAATGCATTGGGATCGTAATTTGCAGGTTCGGGTACTTCAAGTTGATTCAGATCTTCAGGTGCATTGTATGAGTTGGAGTCTGTCTGTTCATCTGCTGTTGGTGAATCTGTTGGAGGTGCATCAGTTTCTACAGTAGTTGTAGTAACGGGTGTATCAGGCACTGGAATAGTGGCAGTTTGAGCAGCGGAATCGGTGGATACATTTTGTGCACGAATCTCAAAAGAGTCATCAAACAGTGGAGTGAACAGCGTTTCCAATTCTTGACGGGTTAAAGGTAAAGGTGCATCTGAACGATCTGGGAAATTTAAACGGTTAAGTTCGGGTCCTAAGCTGTTGCGCTCAGAAGCCATATCAGTGAGCTCATCAAAATTAGCGTGTATAGTCTCTTGAATCTCTCTGGTCCGACGGTTGTATATCCGAAACCCCTTAGAATTTTCACAATAACCAATAAAGATTCCTACATCAGCCTTAGCTTTAAGCTTTCCAAAGTCATCACGATCGTTGTTCGGGTAACATAGTGCACCAAAGACATGAAAGTGTTGAACATTGGGCTTTCGTTTGTGGACAAGTTCATAGGGTGTGCGATTGTGTCGTTTGTTGATCATACATCGATTCTGGGTATAACATGCGGTTGAGACGGCCTCTGCCCAAAGATAGTCTGGTAGTTGTGCATTGATCAGCGTTGTGCGGGCGGCTTCCACTAAAGTACGGTTTTGTCTTTCGACCACGCCATTCTGTTCGGGAGTCCGAGCAATAGATGTTTGATGAACAATACCTACCTTCTCAAAGTAATCCCGAAGGGTTTGGTTCTTAAATTCAGTTCCATTGTCTGATCTGATGATTCTGACGGTGTTTCTAAGCTGAACTTGAATTTTGGTGAGAAAAGTGACTATCATGGATGGAGCTTGGTCTTTAGTACGAAGAAAGTAGACCCAAGTCCATTTCGAGAAGTCGTCTACTATGACAAGAATGTAACGTTTCCCGTTGATCGTCTGTACTCTCATTGGTCCGCACAAATCCATATGTAATAACTGAAGAACATGATCGGTACTGGGTTCTTGTTTGGAACCAAGATGTGCACGTTTGCTCTTCCCTTGTTCACAAGCAGGACAAAGGTGATCTTTAGCGTATCTGAATCTAGGGAGTCCTTCAACCAATTTGTGTCGAGTCAGATCAGTCATGGTTTTGAAGTTGAGATGTGACATTCGTTTGTGCCATAACCATGATTTTGTAGATTCGGCCTTAGAAAGTAAGCAGATGGGAGAGGAAGCAATCATATCAGACATTGAAATGGTATAAAGACTGTTGCTGCGAGTGCCAGACATTAGATCATTCCCTTGTAGATCACGTACGTAACAAGTTTTCTCCCTGAATGCAACTTCTAAGTCACCGTCACAAAACTGACCGACTGAAAAGAGATTGTGACCAAGACCTTCAACATAGTANCTTAGAAAGTAAGCAGATGGGAGAGGAAGCAATCATATCAGACATTGAAATGGTATAAAGACTGTTGCTGCGAGTGCCAGACATTAGATCATTCCCTTGTAGATCACGTACGTAACAAGTTTTCTCCCTGAATGCAACTTCTAAGTCACCGTCACAAAACTGACCGACTGAAAAGAGATTGTGACCAAGACCTTCAACATAGTAAACACGGCTGATTTCAATATTCCCACTGACATAATCTCCATACCCCATAATAGCAGCGAAGTGATCATTCCCGAATCTGACAGAACCGATGAACTTTGATACAAAGTTTCTTAACAGTTTAAGATTGCCTGTCATATGTCGGGTACATCCGCTATCAACAATCCAGAGAATGATTTGCACCACCTGCATCACACGAAGGAGACGACGATGGCACAAAGGTAAGGGTGGAACCCGATGAAGTGGTGGGTTCCGGTTGGTTAGAAACACATGATATAACAGTTTTAGGAATCCAAGCAAAATTATGCATCTTAGTTAATCAACGCTGCCACTTCCAACTAGATCGCGCTTTCTTCTTAGTGAATTTGCTAAGTGAAGGCAAGTTCTTAGGATTGTTGGGCTTAACTACAGGGGTAGCAACTACATCCTCAGAAACTACAGGGGGCGTTAATCCTAGCTTAGATTTTGAAGCAGTAGTGGGCCTAGATATTTTGCCTTTTGTAAGTTTCTTAAGACGTGTTAAAAGAGAAGTAGCAACACACTTAGAGTGATCACCAGATAGCATAGATTTACGACAAAACACACAAGATGCATTAAACGATAAAGAAGTACGAGATACATCATTCGTTACAGACAGATTCGGATTACAAGTTGCCAAATCACAATCTAAATCTATAGTAACATGATCTTTATTCAAATTCCTAGGGTGAGCTTCTACTTCCATAGCTTTTAAGTTCTCTCTCTTACGTCGCAAATTCCTATTCTTCTTTTTCACTTTTTGGTGCTTGGATCTGCTAACGCTAGGAGGGATAACTAGTCCTGGAGAGGTGGAAGAACCCATGTTAGAATCATGAATAGCTGTATCCTTACGAGTGTTATCTGTCCTATGTTTTCCTGGTGCCACTATCTTAGTGTTTGCAGACTTTTCCTTTTCAAGATTTCTAATTTTCTCCTTCAAGTCAATAATGATGTGCGTTTTGTGTTGAATGGTGCTGTCAAGCTTTCGGTTTAAGTAGAAATATTCATCTCGACTCTTTTGCCAAAAATCTGTTACTTCTTGCAATTCAGCAATTTCTTTTTCATATTTAGAAATCTGACTTTTAAGGTCCTCATTTTCATTTGAAAAAGATGTCGAAGTTTTAAGATTTTGAAATTCAAGTTCAAAGACAAGACTTTGGTTTTGACACCATTCTAGTTTTTTGTTGAGTTGAAAGATTTCATCTGAAAGTTTTTTCTGCGCATCATCATTTTGTTGTCGGAGACTCTTGTTCTCATTTTTTAATGTCTCAACAGTTTTATTCAACAACCCAATATCATCACAGTGTTCAGAAACAAGCATATCAGTACCATATTCATAAAGAGAATTCATTACCACAGATATAATATCATCATTGAGGACACGTTCAAAGAGTCGATCATTTTCATTTTGCAAAAATTGATTTTGATGTTGATAAAATGAAATTGATTTTTCTGTTTCTTGAAAAATATCCATCATTGAAGACACTTCTTTTTGAAGATCCTGTTCCCAGAGTTCAGCACATAATCGTAAATGTTGAACGTGAGGTAAAAATTGTTTCTGAAACACATCTCGCCGTTCACGCTGATGGGGAGCAATAAACGTAAAAACAGTGAGTTCGGAATTACGATCAACAGCATCTTGTAAAAATTCAATATCTTCCATAAACGTTTGGAAATACCGAAGTATCTTGCACGTTTTAGAAAGAGGTTGAATGTTTTCAGGTTTAGTTAAAAGACCATTGTTTTGAACTACTGGTGTGATAGAAGCTTTATAAGAAGGAAGATCTTCTGGTAATATAAAATACGGTTGTTCAACATTCTCTTTTTGAGGTGTGAAAATTTCATTGATAGAAGGCATTGTTGAGTAATCAAAAGGTTTGTTGTAATCAACATTTTCAAGTTTAGATCGAGTCTCGTCCTCAATTTCCAATTCCTCCTCACGATCATAAACAACAGCACGAATAACAGTGTCATCAAAGAAATGGTTTGCACTATATATCTTCGGAATCTCGGTGAGTGCTTTATTTAAAAAACTGGGTGATTCACTACCAATGGCAAAACCATGGCCGGTGTTTGACCGTTTTACAGAAAGTTTATGAATGGTTGTAATTGAATTACCAGTTTTATATACAACATTCTGAAACTCTTTGAGTTGACTCGTCAATTCAACAATTTCATCTAAATATGATTTAACTCTGTCCCTTGAAATCTGTTTATGTTCTTGAAAATCCGCTTGACAAGTTGACAACTCATTTTTGGTTTGCAAAATGACATCTTCGAGTTGAGCAACTTGTTGTTTATGTACAAAAGCTTGTTGTTCAAGTTGTAAAGATAAAGCATTTTTAGAATCCATTATGTTGCCAATTTGAAATTCGAGATCCTTTTCACGACGATAAGATTCTTTAAAAGCATTTTCAAAGCTCTTTTCGTTATCAATGAGTTTGACAGTGTTAGTTAATTGTATATTCAAACACTCGAGATCCCTAGACAATGGTGCATTCTTCTCTTTCAATCTCGTATTTAATTCTTGACATTTTATATTTTGAGATTGACTGGCCAAGAGAAGTGTCCGAAGGTCTGAATCTGGATCAGTCATAGAAGCAAAGGGTTTAAGATGAGCATTGTTGTCGTTTACATGATTAGTGTGAGAATCCTCAATTGAGACATCTGAGTTAATTTGATCATCATCAAATGTAACAACTGTGTCCAATTGATAATTTTCGTCTGTAGAGAACAATGCATCATTTTGAACCGATTGTTTCGATGTAGATGCAGATGCAGATGGGGTGACAATATCATGTATAAGGCATGAATTAAAGTCGTTTACCTGAGACAGAGTGTCATAATCATATATTGGACCTGATTCAGTGATGTGGAGTTCCTGCATGTTGGCCATAAGCATAATAGCAGCATTAGCTTCGAGATCTTCCATGTCATCATCAGACTGAGCATTGGCCATGAAGCTGTTGTCATTTAGTTTATTTGTGCCTCTGGCTTCTTCCTGAAGAGCTAATAGAAGTTGCTTTTTGTGATACTTACTGCCCTGAGTTCTTGGAGAAGGACATGCAGTAGCCATATGACCGACTCCATTGCAGTTAAAGCACTTAATGATCTGATTCCCTGATGCATCATTCCCATTATCCCCAAAATCAACCTTCTTCTGAGATGAACCAGAGTTGTTCCTGAAGATTCCTCCATTGTTGTTAAACCTCTATCCAGAACTATAGCCACCAGAATTGAATCTCCCACTGTTACAGTTTTGAACCTCAACACGGCCATCGTGAATCACAGCTTGATTCCTTGTATTAGACGATGATCGGAGACGATTGTTGGACTTGTTAGAAAACTTGCTGAAAGCTCTAGCAATGAGTGCTATTCCCTGATTAAGGCTGTTGAAGTCCTCGTCATCATCATCATCATTTGATTGGTACTAGGTATCATTGTTGTGTGATAGGTCAAATTCTGTTGGTTGTTGTTGTGAAGAGAGATCATAAGATGATGTCTTATTCTGAATAGGGCAGTTGAAGTGATTCTGTTCAAATGAGTAATCGTGATGTTGCATGGATGAATGCGGAACATGTGAGTGAGCAACCAATGCTAATGAGTTTGATGTTGGAGACGGTGAAAGGGTTCCTTTCTGAGCACGGTCTATGTTCACTTCTGACTCATGGTGTTTGAGATAATCATACAACAATCCATACGGTGCATCATGAAGATTCTTTGCCTGACGAACAAATGTCACATATCGCTGCCAATCCGGTCCAAGACATTCAAGAAACTTAGTGTTGACGGCAATCTTTGGTAGTGTGATGTTGTGTCTGTCGAGGTCATTTATGATATTGGTGAAGCGATGATAGTATGACTCAAGTGATTCCATTGGCTCTATCATGAAGTGTGTGTATTCCATGTAAAGTTTAGATTCCATATCCTCCTGATTCAACTGAGTTCCTTCCATTAGTAGATGAACGTGTTCCCACATGGCCTTAGCATTTTTCTGAGCATCAACACTGCGAAAGATAGGATTTGGTATGATGTGAAGGATGTAACTCATGGCATATTCGTCCGCTTCCTTATGAAGAATTTGTTCAGTAGTGAGTCGTGTTTCAGGTAAAGCTGTTGAAGACTCAGGTCTAGGTGGAATAGCATTGTCATTAGCAGGAACAGTGTTGAGAGGTGGTACAAATGGACCTTCCATGATAACCTTCCGAAGATATCTGCCATGGGGTTTCTTGAGATCAAGAAATCTAAGGAATCGACTTGACCACTGAACATAATTACCTGGTGTCAGCATTGGTGGTGTGTCAAGTGAACCTGCTTCATGCCTCAATTGTTGAGTAGTAATGACCTCACACATCTGATCAAACCAGTGAGACTGTTTTGGCGTTGGAGTGATTTGTTGTAGCATTGGTAAGGATTGAG
>LBNU01028581.1:79136-97605 GCA_014162995.1 Artemisia annua
TGTAGAGCCATTTACTCCCAACGGTCTTAGCATTGGGAGGTAGGTCTACCTCGACCCAGACATCATTGTCTTTCATGGATTTCGTTTCCACATTCATAGCTTCGTTCCACTTACCGCGTTCAGGACTCGATATAGCTTCTCGATAGTTAGCGGGTTCACTATGATCCCCTAACTCATGTTCCTCAGCATCGATATAGAAACCATATCATTCAGGTGCTTGAGGTTTCCTTTCGGATCTACGAATGGGAGCAACATCTCGAAGAGGCTCAACACTTTCATGTTCAGTCTCATTTTGATGTTCACTAGTGTCACTAAAAGGTTGTGCATCTTCGCTTTGAAGTTCATCAAAGTCTACTGTGCTCCCACTTGCTTCTTGTGAAATGAGACTGCTTTCAAGAAACTCAGCATATCGAGCAACAAATATTTTGTTCTCGGGTGGGTAGTAGAAATAGTAACCCATCGTTTCCTTTGGGTATTCTACAAAGATACACTTGATGGATCTGGACTCAAGTTTGTTAGGTGTGTCTCGTTTAACGAGAGCCTCACAATCCCAGACCTTCAAGTAAGATAGATTAGGGACCTTCCCATGCCATATTTCGTATGGAGTCTTATCAACCTTCTTAGTTGGAACCATATTGAGTATGCGAGCAGCAGACTCTAGAGCATAACCCCAAAAGGACATTGGCAATGTTGTTAGACTCATCATAGATCGAACCATGTCAAGCAAAGTTCGATTTCTCCTTTCAGACACACCATTGTGTTGTGGTGTATATGGAGGAGTGAATTGTGAGACGATCCCACACCTTTTTAGATGATCTAAAAACTCTTGACTCATATATTCACCTCCTCGATCGGATCGAAGAGCCTTAATGGTCTTGCCAAGTTGATTTTCTACTTCACTTTGGAATACTTTGAACGTTTCAAAAGCTTCATGTTTATGTTTAATCAAGTAAACATAACCATATCTACTGAAATCATCAGTAAAAGTAATGAAGTAATTAGCTCCTTCCCTAGACATTGTTCTAAATGGGCCACATACATCAGTATGTATTAGTCCAAGCAGATCTTTTGCTCTTTCACCGACATGGGAGAAAGGTTTTCGTGCCATTTTACCAGATATGCAAGAAATGCATTTATCAAACGACTCATGGTCGGTTAACTCTAAAAGCCCATCGCGTTGCAGCTTCGTAATGCGTTTCTTGTTTATGTGGCAAAGACGGCAATGCCATAAAAAGGTAGAATCCAAATTTCGTTTGGATTTCTTGTTGCTAACATTATATATAGAACTATTACTAGAAAGATTACCAGACATATCAATTTCAAAAATGCCATCACGAGGAATAGCATTAAAATAATGAAAATTATCCTTAGAAACAGAAATGCCAAAATCCATGAAAGTATGAACGTAACCATCATCTTTCAAAAGCGAAAGTGAAACAACACCTCTAGTGATAGTAGGTGCAAAATGACAATTATTTAAAACAATAACTAGTCCATTAGGAAGGATTAAATCATAGCTTCCTATTGCTTCCACAGCTGCACGATCGCCATTGCCAACGTACAGATGTAAAGCTCCTTGTTTCAGCTTCCGACTCTGCCTAAGTCCCTGCACATTATTACAAATGTGAGTACCACAACCAGTATCATATACCCAGGAGTTATTAGGAAAAGTGTAAAGTTCTATTGTGAAGATACCTGATGTGCTAGCGCCGCTAGCTTTGTTCTTCTTCAGTCCTTCCAGGTAGGCAGCACAGTTGCGCCTCCAGTGCCCGACCACTCCACAGTGGTGGCAGACTGTGTCCTTTGCCGGGTGCTCCTTCTTGGCAGGTGGGGGAATTTTGGGTTTGGGGGCATAAGCAAGCTGAGCAAGCTGAGCCTTGCCTTTCCCTTGTCCCTTGCCAGGTGCCAGCGGTTTTCCCTTGTTCTTTTTCTGAATTCTGCCTTTGTTGATAGCTAGGACAACTGGAGCCTTCTTGGGCATGCCTTTCTCTGCAAGTTTCAACATATTATGCAGTTCGGCAATGGTTTTTCCCATGCTGTGCATGTTGTAGTTTTGCACAAATTGGTCATAATCCTTCGACAGTGAGGTAAGTATCAAGCTCACTCCAAGGATCTGAGGCATGGGATATCCCAGTCGGTCCATCTGGTCCAGATAGCCCTTCATTTTCATGACATAGCTACTGACCGATTGTCCTTCCTCCTGCTTACAAGCATGGAAAGATTTGACCGTGTCAAATAGTTCCTGCTCTGCTTGCTGTTCGAACATTACTTTCAGTTCTCTCAGCATGTCAAATGCTGCAAGGTTCTCCAAGTTCTTTTGCAACTCAGGAATCATGCTTGCCAACATGAGACAAGCCACTTCTTGTTGCTCGTTGCACCTACGAGTGTAGGCGTTTCGAACAGCAGCAGTGGCATTAGCTGCAGGTGCTTCAGGTAAAGCTTCTTCCAGATGGTAAAACTTTTGTTCAGCCCTGAGGACAATCCTCAGGTTGCGGTACCAGTCCAAAAAGTTGTTACCATTCAATTTCTCTTTCTCGAGAATTGATCTGATTGACGAGTTGTTCATGGTTTGATTTGGAGTTGTCATCAAAAAAAAAAACAAAGTTCAGATTTTAGTAAGTTTCAATAATTAATCCTTTTTAAAATTAACTACCCATGTTTACAATATTAAAACAATTAATTTTACGAAAAAGGCTAAGATCCTCATTGAGGTTCCACCATCACCCCAGTTGATCTGCAAGTGACGGAGGATTCAATAGGTAGGTAACGTCGACCAATTGCATTACAAGTGCAACTCTTAGATCTTTATGGGACTCATGGCACTAGTGAACAAGCAACGAGTGTCAAGCTGGCATGTTTAGTCCCATCTTTGCCTCGGGTTAAGGTCTCACCGCTTAACTCGATTAAGTCATCCAATTTAAGAACGTGCGAGAATATATCTAGGTCCCACGCATAGAGAATAGTCACCTTGGGTTACAATTCAACCTAGGTCCCACGCATAGGCAAAAGGTAATCTCAAGTGTTCTCAAAATTGGACGGCATGACTTAAATTTTGACGGGTAAAAGTTTTGATGTGGATCAAAGGTGTACGAAAGGAGCATGCATTCATCCTTCGTAGCACAAGTTAAAAACTTTTCTTAACTTAGGTCTAATCATTGTTTTAATTTATGTGTGTCGAGTTGTCCATTTTCAAGACTAATATTCATCCTAAGTGGATAATAAGTTTTGGACAATACATAAATGAAATAACATACATAACATGATTAAGTGTTATTTTTAAAACCAATGATTTTAAGTTTCATAAACTTATTTTAAACTAAATCAAAAGACTTAGTTTGAAGATGGTTTGTGTTTACCTTTAAGTTTTTAGAAAACTATTTTGCAATTTACATATGATCACAAGATATATAAACAACAAAATCACAAACACACAACCACAATATGCAAAGCCTCAACCGATGAATAAACCTATGCTCGGTCTCGTGAGCCATCACGAGAACCAAGAGTCAACTAGGGACAAACCACACAACCACACGGAGGACTCCCACTTGCTCCAAGACAATCAAGAGCAAGTTAAAAGCCCATTATGCACATGAAAGTAGGCTGCTGAATTTCCAGAATTTCTGTGTTGTGAGGCCGACCAGACCAGGAAGGAGGCATCTACGGGCTTAGCACAAAACTAGAAAGTTGTGGGCCTATGTCTTGGGTACCTGCAAAAAAAATTTCAGCCCATAACTCCTTACCAATCTTCCAGAAAGTCGATTTTACCAACAGGTGTTCCAGCAGTTATTTTCAGCCATGATGTCAAGAACTCTTTCGCCTTTCGCCACCAAGCAATGATTACAAAAGATTGAAAGTAAAATACAACTAATCTACTTTCTAGCTACTGTAAAAGTGCCCAAACAATGGCTACAACCAAAGAATAAATCATTACATAAGTGCCGAAACAATGGCAAAAACCCCAAAACAAGAAATTAAACAACATCCACAACAATTCATGTCACAAGTGGTCTAGGTTTTCATCGGCTTTGCATATAAAACATAATAATACCATAATATTATGATTAAAACAAGGTGTTGGCTAACTCCATGGACAAACATGCATGTATTTGCCATGGATAACAAAATAAATGACAAGAAATAAATTGTTAGCCAACGAATCGAAGAAATAATTAACAAGAATTAAAACCCCGAATGGTACGCGTGACAAATGGCCATAGATTCATAACCCACTGATATTAGGACCTTCTTAACACCATTTTACCACAGAAAAATAAGCCTCATGGGCTGATTTGAAATCGGGTTAAAAATCTCTTAAAAAACACGTTTTTAGGCCATTTTACGGGTACCGATCAAGTAAACAATTGATGTATGCATAACAAATGACCATAGGATCAAAAAGTCCAGATCTTATGACCTCATTAAGGTCGACATATTCAGAATATATAAGCCCTAGGGGCTGTTTTAAGATATCACCTTTAAATCCATTAAAAAACACGTTTTTAGCCATTTTTACGCATACATATATGATCATATGACAACATATGATGGCTCGTGATACCACTATAGGTGATGTTAGAATATAAAATACATAAGAATCAAATAAACGCAGCGGAACAACATCACCCACACGGATCTCATATAGCCATATGATCAATAATAAATAAACACATAAGTTATACCTTTGTAGCGTGACCGGTAGCAACGAATGGAGACCTTCACCAACGTTTGTAATACACCAACAATACCCAAGTGACCAAAGTAGATCACCTCTATGTGTTAGTCCACACTACACCTCACCGTATACCCCTTGGATGCTAGTCCTTAACCACGTAATCACGGAATGGCCTTTGAATAAACAAGATTCAAAGGAAGAGATCAAGAAAACAAAAACCCTAGATGGGATATATGTTTTTGCCGTCACTTTTAGAGAGAGAGAGGGAGAGATAATTTTGGTTAGTGGTGAATAATATTAGGAGATAAAATCTCTAATATCCTTGACCAAATAAATTCAAAAACCACCCCTTTGTGACTCCCCTATGGCCGGCCACTCTTGGGCCCAATATGGGCTTCCCATTTTGTTTTCAAGTCCAATGGATTAAGTACTATACTTATGCATTAGAAGCCCAATAGTGATCCCGTGTTACGTTAGCTTATTTGTATGTCGTAAGTACAATAAACACGACATAAAAGAAGTACCTAAGTGTATATGTGTGTGACCCCATAGGCTCACATATGTCTAGCCATATAATTAGTTATTATGACACGAGCATACTCCAACAGCTCCCACTTGCGACGTCATAATAATCAAGTAATTATACAAGCAAAGGTTAGCGTCTAGCAACACGCCAATGCCCCTAGAAATATGTGAGGGTAGTTTCTTAAACGTCTCATTTAAATGGTTTATATGTCATCTATCCTTTTGTTACAGATACTATGTTGAACATTAGACATGGATCAAATGTCATTCTAATTATTCAACTATTATGTTTCTCGATCTAGATATTGAACATGATTACCAAGTGAATTAAGATTCATCTTAATCTCATTTGGGTACGGCCATACAAACATCTGTTCAATTCATCGAGGGGCCCAATAGTATCTAACTCCATGACATGTGGAGGAACAAATCCTATTTTGACTGCACGTGTCATTCATGTGTTTCAAATCACTCCTGAAAATGGTTTTTATAACTACCTTATTCAGGACAGCGTTTAACCATATCAAGGAATAAAATTCCACACATGCAAGACCTACTTGCATCTCAAGTCTAAGGATATGAGACATAACCATTTGCGAGATTCACTATTGACGCCGATCCATGCAGTGAAATCTCGAAGGTTGGGTCAGTCCAATGTTCATCACAATGAACAACATATGAGTTTGGCAAATAAATCACCAACACGCTCACATTTGCCTTAATTCGATGATACTCCCGTATCGTCAACTGGCAATGGACAAATTTAGAACAAATAAATCATTCATGGATTAAACATGCAAATATGGAATACAGTTGATATAAATGAAAACGACTATAACCATTACATCAATTCATTAAAAAATATAAACTGTTCAACATTCCAATTATTCAAATACTAAAAAACAGATTTACATGAGACTACTAGCAGGTCGAAGCCCAATGTTCCTAGCATGCTCCACATGTTTGGTACAAGACATTGGTTTTGTAAAAGGATCTGCTAAGTTGTCATCTGTGTGAACTTTGAGGAGACGAATGTCACCACTTTCGATTACTTCTCGAATGTAGTGAACTTTCCGACGAAAGTGTTTGGCACCCTTAAGAACACCTGGTTCATTGGCTATGATAATGGCACCGGAATTATCGCAGTACATATCCATAGGTCGTTCATTGCTGGGAACAACGCCAAGCCCAGAAATGAATTTCCGTATCCAAACTGCCTCCATTGCAGCTTCTGAAGCAGCTATATATTCAGCTTCTGTAGAGGACATCGCAAGTGTGCTTTGTTTCGCACTCTTCCAGTCAACAGCACCTCCATTCATGACGAAAACATATCCTGTCTGGGATTTGATGTCATCACGATCTGTCTCCCAGCTTGCATCAGTATAACAAGTAACACTGAGCTCACGTTCGACATCACCACCATAAACAAGAAACATATCTTTAGTATTTCGCAGATACTTCAATATGTTCTTAACAGCAGTCCAGTGACATTCTCCTGGATTCTGTTGAAATCTACTCGTTAGGTTCTGAGAGAACGCTACATCAGGTCTAGTGCATCTAACCGCATACATGATGGATCCCACAGCCGAAGCATAAGGGATTCCCTTCATCCTCTTCACCTCGGCGGGTGTAGAGGGTCCTTGAGTCTTACTCAATTCCGTATTTGGTTGCATTGGAAGACTTCCACGTTTGGAATCTTGCATCCTAAATCGTTTCAGGATTTTGTCAATGTATGCACTTTGACACAAGCCGATTAACCGCTTTGATCTATCTCGGTAGATCTTGACTCCAAGTATGTACGATGCTTCTCCTAAATCTTTCATAGCAAAACAGTTTCCAAGCCAGGATTTTACATCTTGTAGCATTGGAATATTGTTTCCCATGAGTAATATGTCATCGACATATAAGATTAGGAACACGACTATACTTCCACTAGTTTTCATATATACACATGGCTCATCAAGATTTTGAGTGAAACCAATCTTTTTGATTTCCTCATCAAATCTTTTGTTCCAACTCCTAGATGCTTGCTTCAAGCCATAAATGGCCCTTTGAAGTTTGCATACTCTGTTGGGATGTTTAGGATTCACGAAGCCCTCGGGTTGCACCATATAAACGTCTTCGTTTAGGTGACCGTTCAAGAAGGCAGTCTTGACATCCATTTGCCAAATCTCATAGTCATAGTACGCTGCTATGGCTATAAGAATCCTAATTGCTTTAATGTCTGCAACAGGCGAGAAGGTTTCTTCATAGTCAATTCCGTAGATTTGAGTGAAACCTTTTGCTACAAGACGAGCTTTATAGGTATGTGCATTTCCATCCACGTCGGTCTTTATCTTGTAGAGCCATTTACTCCCAACGGTCTTAGCATTGGGAGGTAGGTCTACCTCGACCCAGACATCATTGTCTTTCATGGATTTCATTTCCACATTCATAGCTTCGTTCCACTTACCGCGTTCAGGACTCGATATAGCTTCTCGATAGTTAGCGGGTTCACTATGATCCCCTAACTCATGTTCCTCAGCATCGATATAGAAACCATATCGTTCAGGTGCTTGAGGTATCCTTTCGGATCTACGAATGGGAGCAACATCTCGAAGAGGCTCAACACTTTCATGTTCAGTCTCATTTTGATGTTCACTAGTGTCACTAGAAGGTTGTGCATCTTCGCTTTGAAGTTCATCAAAGTCTACTGTGCTCCCACTTGCTTCTTGTGAAATGAGACTGCTCTCAAGAAACTCAGCATATCGAGCAACAAATATTTTGTTCTCAGGTGGGTAGTAGAAATAGTAACCCATTGTTTCCTTTGGGTATCCTACAAAGATACACTTGATAGATCTGGACTCAAGTTTGTTAGGCGTGTCTCGTTTTACGAGAGCCTCACAACCCCAGACTTTCAAGTAAGACAGATTAGGGACCTTCCCATGCCATATTTCGTATGGAGTCTTATCAACCTTCTTAGTTGGAACCATATTGAGTATGCGAGCAGCAGACTCTAGAGCATAACCCCAAAAGGACATTGGCAATGTTGTTAGACTCATCATAGATCGAACCATGTCAAGCAAAGTTCGATTTCTCCTTTCAGACACACCATTGTGTTGTGGTGTATATGGAGGAGTGAATTGTGAGACGATCCCACACCTTTTTAGATGATCTAAAAACTCTTGACTCATATATTCACCTCCTCGATCGGATCGAAGAGCCTTAATGGTCTTGCCAAGTTGATTTTCTACTTCACTTTGGAATACTTTGAACGTTTCAAAAGCTTCATGTTTATGTTTAATCAAGTAAACATAACCATATCTACTGAAATCATCAGTAAAAGTAATGAAGTAATTAGCTCCTTCCCTAGACATTGTTCTAAATGGGCCACATACATCAGTATGTATTAGTCCAAGCAGATCTTTTGCTCTTTCACCGACATGGGAGAAAGGTTTTCGTGCCATTTTACCAGATATGCAAGAAATGCATTTATCAAACGACTCATGGTCGGTTAACTCTAAAAGCCCATCGCGTTGCAGCTTCGTAATGCGTTTCTTGTTTATGTGGCAAAGACGGCAATGCCATAAAAAGGTAGAATCCAAATTTCGTTTGGATTTCTTGTTGCTAACATTATATATAGAACTATTACTAGAAAGATTACCAGACATATCAATTTCAAAAATGCCATCACGAGGAATAGCATTAAAATAATGAAAATTATCCTTAGAAACAGAAATGCCAAAATCCATGAAAGTATGAACGTAACCATCATCTTTCAAAAGCGAAAGTGAAACAACACCTCTAGTGATAGTAGGTGCAAAATGACAATTATTTAAAACAATAACTAGTCCATTAGGAAGGATTAAATCATAGCTTCCTATTGCTTCCACAGCTGCACGATCGCCATTGCCAACGTACAGATGTAAAGCTCCTTGTTTCAGCTTCCGACTCTGCCTAAGTCCCTGCACATTATTACAAATGTGAGTACCACAACCAGTATCATATACCCAGGAGTTATTAGGAAAAGTGTAAAGTTCTATTGTGAAGATACCTGATGTGCTAGCGCCGCTAGCTTTGTTCTTCTTCAGTCCTTCCAGGTAGGCAGCACAGTTGCGCCTCCAGTGCCCGACCACTCCACAGTGGTGGCAGACTGTGTCCTTTGCCGGGTGCTCCTTCTTGGCAGGTGGGGGAATTTTGGGTTTGGGGGCATAAGCAAGCTGAGCAAGCTGAGCCTTGCCTTTCCCTTGTCCCTTGCCAGGTGCCAGCGGTTTTCCCTTGTTCTTTTTCTGAATTCTGCCTTTGTTGATAGCTAGGACAACTGGAGCCTTCTTGGGCATGCCTTTCTCTGCAAGTTTCAACATATTATGCAGTTCGGCAATGGTTTTTCCCATGCTGTGCATGTTGTAGTTTTGCACAAATTGGTCATAATCCTTCGACAGTGAGGTAAGTATCAAGCTCACTCCAAGGATCTGAGGCATGGGATATCCCAGTCGGTCCATCTGGTCCAGATAGCCCTTCATTTTCATGACATAGCTACTGACCGATTGTCCTTCCTCCTGCTTACAAGCATGGAAAGATTTGACCGTGTCAAATAGTTCCTGCTCTGCTTGCTGTTCGAACATTACTTTCAGTTCTCTCAGCATGTCAAATGCTGCAAGGTTCTCCAAGTTCTTTTGCAACTCAGGAATCATGCTTGCCAACATGAGACAAGCCACTTCTTGTTGCTCGTTGCACCTACGAGTGTAGGCGTTTCGAACAGCAGCAGTGGCATTAGCTGCAGGTGCTTCAGGTAAAGCTTCTTCCAGATGGTAAAACTTTTGTTCAGCCCTGAGGACAATCCTCAGGTTGCGGTACCAGTCCAAAAAGTTGTTACCATTCAATTTCTCTTTCTCGAGAATTGATCTGATTGACGAGTTGTTCATGGTTTGATTTGGAGTTGTCATCAAAAAAAAAAACAAAGTTCAGATTTTAGTAAGTTTCAATAATTAATCCTTTTTAAAATTAACTACCCATGTTTACAATATTAAAACAATTAATTTTACGAAAAAGGCTAAGATCCTCATTGAGGTTCCACCATCACCCCAGTTGATCTGCAAGTGACGGAGGATTCAATAGGTAGGTAACGTCGACCAATTGCATTACAAGTGCAACTCTTAGATCTTTATGGGACTCATGGCACTAGTGAACAAGCAACGAGTGTCAAGCTGGCATGTTTAGTCCCATCTTTGCCTCGGGTTAAGGTCTCACCGCTTAACTCGATTAAGTCATCCAATTTAAGAACGTGCGAGAATATATCTAGGTCCCACGCATAGAGAATAGTCACCTTGGGTTACAATTCAACCTAGGTCCCACGCATAGGCAAAAGGTAATCTCAAGTGTTCTCAAAATTGGACGGCATGACTTAAATTTTGACGGGTAAAAGTTTTGATGTGGATCAAAGGTGTACGAAAGGAGCATGCATTCATCCTTCGTAGCACAAGTTAAAAACTTTTCTTAACTTAGGTCTAATCATTGTTTTAATTTATGTGTGTCGAGTTGTCCATTTTCAAGACTAATATTCATCCTACGTGGATAATAAGTTTTGGACAATACATAAATGAAATAACATACATAACATGATTAAGTGTTATTTTTAAAACCAATGATTTTAAGTTTCATAAACTTATTTAAACTAAATCAAAAGACTTAGTTTGAAGATGGTTTGTGTTTACCTTTAAGTTTTTAGAAAACTATTTTGCAATTTACATATGATCACAAGATATATAAACAACAAAATCACAAACACACAACCACAATATGCAAAGCCTCAACCGATGAATAACCTATGCTCGGTCTCGTGAGCCATCACAAGAACCAAGAGTCAACTAGGGACAACCACACAACCACACGGAGGTCTCCCACTTGGTCCAAGACAATCAAGAGCAAGTAGAAAGCCCATTATGCACATGAAAGTAGGCTGCTGAATTTCCAGAATTTCTGTATTGTGAGGCCGACCAGACCAGGAAGGAAGCATCTACGGGCTTAGCACAAAACTAGAAAGTTGTGGGCCTATGTCTTGGGTACCTACAAAATAAAATTTCAGCCCATAACTCCTTACCAATCTTCCAGAAAGTCGATTTTACCAACAGGTGTTCCAGCAGTTATTTTCAGCCATGATGTCAAGAACTCTTTCGCCTTTCGCCACCAAGCAATGATTACAAAAGATTTAAAGTAAAATACAACTAATCTACTTTCTAGCTACTGTAAAAGTGGCCAAACAATGGCTACAACCAAAAAAATAAATCATTACATAAGTGCCGAAACAATGGCAAAAACCCTAAAACATGAAATTAAACAACATCCACAACGATTCATGTCACAAGTGGTCTAGGTTTTCATCGGCTTTGCATATAAAACATAATAATACCATAATATTATGATTAAAACATGGTGTTGGCTAAATCCATGGACAAACATGCATGTATTTGCCATGGAAACAAAATAATTAACAAGAAATAAATTATTAGCCAACGAAAACGAAGAAATTAATTAACAAGAATTAAAACCCCGTTTGGTACTCGTGTCAAATGGCCTTAGGTTCAAAACCCACTGATGTTAGGACCTTTTAATTATCATTTTACCACAGAAAATTAAGCCTTAGGCCTGAATTGAAATCGTTTCACAAAACAATCAAAAAACATGCGTTTTAGGCCATTTTACACGTACCCGATAATCATATGGCACATATGATGGCTCGTGATACCACTATAGGTGATTTTTGAATATAAAATACATATGAATCAAATAAACGCAGCGGAACAACATCACCCACACGGATCCATATAGCCAATATGATTAATCAAATAACAAACACAACATAGTTATACCTTTGTAGCGTGCACCGGGAATCACCACCAATAATAATACCCACGAATTGAATGAGAAACCCACGTGATCAATAAGGTTGATCACCTCTATGTATGAAACACACTACACCTCCTTGTATACCCCTTTGATGCTAGTCCTTAACCCCTTAACCTTGTTATTGCCTTTGAATAGACAAGATTCAAAGCAATAGCTCAAGAAAACAAAAACCCTAGAAGGGTGTTTATTTTATGCCGTGAGTTTGAGGGAGAGAGAGGGAGAGATAATTGTGGTTAGTGGTTAATGAGATTAGGAGAATATATCTCTAATATCTTTGACCAAAATTAAAAAACAAAACCCCCTTTGAACCTCCCTTATGGCCGGCCCCTCTATGGGCTCATATGGGCCTCCCATATGTTTTCCAAGTCCAATAGATTAAGTCCATTACTTAGTCATTAGAAGCCCGGTAGAGTTCCCGAGTTACATAAGGTTATTTATATATCGTAAATACAATAAACACGACATATAAAGTGGTACCTAAGTGTATATGTGTGTGACCCCATAGGCTCACATATGTCTAGCCATATAATTAGTTATTATGACACGAGCATACTCCAACAACTACTTGTAAGATTTAGTTTTACGTAACTTTTAGTCAAATACTTATCATATCTTATCTTACTATTTTATAATGGAAGAAACTTTTTTAGAACTAAATACTTAAAATCCAGTGTCACAAGTAAATAAGCTAAATGTACAACCAATTCAAACACAATTTCTAACACGAAATACTTTAAATTTTCAACAGTACATGCAATTAACTTTTGCACAACTACATACAAAAATTGACCGGTCAAAAAATACCATTAATGTAATTTTTAATACACACTTTAAGTGAAAAATATAAATTATTAAGCCTATTAGGGGTGGAAACGAGCCGAGCCGAGCCCGAGCTCGCCAGAGCTCGAGCTCGGCTCGTTTATATATATAAAGCTCGAGCTCGTTTCGAGCCTTATATTTTGAGCTCGAGCTCGGCTCGTGAAAATTTTCAAAAGCTCGAGCTCGGCTCGAGCTCGAATAATTTATATGATGTATTAAAGAAAACAAAGTTCAAATAGAGCTCGGCTCGTTAATTACATGAGGCTCGAGCTCGTTTACTACTTTTAAGCTCGTTTATACATATAGACAATATATATACGTATATATTTATAGGGCTCGTTTAGGCTCGTGAGCCTACTCGAGCTTTTTGTATAGAGCTCGGGCTCGAGCTCGATTATTAAATGAGCCCAAACTTAAGCTCGAGCTCGGGCTCGAGCTCGTTTAGGCTCGGCTCGTTCGAGCTTTTTACCGATCCGATCCCGAGCTTTTCACGAGCGGCTCGGCTCGTTTCCACCCCTAAAGCCTATTGTACACACTATGTATCACAAACTTTCCCATGTACTATACACATGAGAAAACACACTAAAACATTTTATGAATAAAAATTGGAAGACTACAAATAAATGATTTTCATTTCATAAATTTAGTAAAAAAAATATCTATGCAGTTTGTCTCAACAATCTTGGTGGTGTAAAACAAACTAATATAATATTAAAAGCTTCAATTTTGTCATAAATCAAATTCCTATACGCTACTTGATTACATGGTACCTGTCAAAAAAATTTTCTACATGGTTATATGTCTTTGCTGGAGGTATTAATTATAAGGTACTCGTCGCCGCATCGCACGGGTACCCTGCTAGTTATGTATTAGTAATTATAGACTTTTGAGAATCCAAAACTAGACCTCATCTATAAGGAATAACTAGTTTAAAGTGTATCAAACTTTTCACAAAAGTTTTTGTGATAGTATCTAGCTTATGCTCTTCTTATTTAATTTATGAAACTTGTTAATTTATCTATTATGTGTATAAGACAAATCGGAATGGGCGTGAGCCCTCACCTAGTGAGAGGTGAGTCACGCGCCACCCCATTCCGGTGGGCATGAGTCACGCGTGAGCAAGGCAAAAAAGAGAGGGGAAAGGTGAGTGGCTCACTTTTGATTGAGTTGAAAATTTGTGGGCCCCAATAAAAATATATCCGTTGGCTCGTATAAAAAAATTATGCTTCCTCATTTTTCAACAATGAATACCTAAAAAAATCACCACTTTAATACACATCTTCTCATATTTTATTCAAACAACATATATTCATTCTGTTGAGGCAACATGATCAAGATCTCCTAATGTTTTGATAATGACAAATAAACCTTCGAAACACTTAAAACATCAAACGGTAGCCTAATTCGCAAAAATTCCATGTCTGCTGCCGGCGCTTTGACGCGCCGGGGACGCGCCAGGGGACTGTATGGAATTTGGCGAATTTTCAAAGTCGGCCTTCCCCTTACCCGACAAATGTGGATCTTTCAATTCAGGTATGAATATGTTATGTGCTTAATTGAGAACACTCGAAACGAGTTTTGAGATTAGAGAGATCCTATTTTTAAAGCACCCACTTTGAGAAAACGCCAACTCAAGTTTTCTAACACTTGCCTCTAGCCAAGGCGTTTCTAAAGTTAGGGAGCTTATATATTTCACGTAACAACACGTGAAAGCATCCATATGCTCATATCCCGTGCTTACGTCTTCTCTAATCACGTAACGGGTTTACTCCCTTATTGGTCAAACTAAGTCCAAGGTCACTTTGCGTAAATGCATCCTTTCCCACTTGGGTTATGCTTTACATATCGGCAAAGCACTTGACTTGTTTGCACCAAGGTGTTAGTTGAGAACGTCGAGTCGTGGAAAGTCACGAGATATGAAACTATGGGTTCTCGACGTATTGTTACTTGAGTATATAAGTAACTTATGATTTTTCTCAACCTATAATCTTAATTGTCAAATTTCTTTCTTCTTAATGACAATTAGATTATTTACTAATCTTCTCTTTATTTCATTCTTAATATTTTCTTAATTATCTTTTTCAACAAATTACCACTCAACCCAAAACCATTTAAACCAAAACCACTTCCTACAAAACCATTTCCTACAAAACCATCAAACCCAAAACCATCAAACACAAAACCATTAAACTCAAAACCATCAAACCCAAAACCACCATTCTCAAACCCTAAACCACTATTACCTCTTCCCCATACACTCTTACATATTCCCTTACATATTCCTTACACACATCACCCTTTTGTACTTCTTGTCCCCTCACATACTCCCACACAAATTCAAATTACACACACCTCCCTCACATACCCTCTTCACACACACTTACACCTTCTTACACATTCTTACACATATTCTCACATACTCCCACACAAATTCAAACTACACACACTACAATTCAAATTTCACACACTACTCACATACCCACTTTACATTCAAATTACACACACTTCCCTCACAAACCTTCTTTACACACACTTACACATTCTACCCCTTACTTTCATACCTTAACCCTTTCTCTCCAAGTAAAGCATATTCCCTTTGGAATATTCCTTTGTAACCCAACCTTGGTTAACCTCCATCACCAACACCCAACCTTGGTTATCTCTTAACCTAACCAACATGATCACTTAAACCTTCTCAACCCAACCATGGTTGACTTTCTAACTTAACCCTTTCTTACTTAACCATGGTTATCCTCTAAACCATCTAAACCCTTAACTCTAACCACAATTACAATTTAACCCTTCCCTTGTGGAATATACCATGGCATATTCTCTTCTTAATTATGCCATGTGAGGAATTACATTTACACGCCTTCCAAATTACCTTTTCTATCTCTTATACCCTTGGTAATTTGTTTTCTCTTCAACTACTTCACAAAATGTTTTTCAAATTGGCTATTTGAGTTGGTAAACCTTAGATTGATTAATGTTAAGGTTTAGTGTGAAGTACAATTGGGGGTTTAGCAAGGTTTGGTATTTAAAATACCAACACCCAAGTTTTGGGAAAAATGTTACAGAGGTTCTGGCGCGTCACCCACGCGTTGACGCGTGGGCAGCGCGCCGGCCTTGGTAAATTTTTCCCAAGTTGGGTCTTGGCCTATAAATACCCAACCTTGCCTCTTGTATTCCTCACCCCTTGCCATTCTTCTTTCTCTCTAAACACTCTCTAATCTCTCTATCTCTAATCTTGTGTTCTTAATTATCACACTAACATCTTTGAAAGAACACATCTCCTTGCAAGGGAAGAATCACAAGAACTTAATCCACTCTTGTGATTGTGTCAAGGGTCTTCTTCTTATACCCTTTCTATTACAATCGAGTCTCTAGGTTAGGTTAGGACTTGATTGTTAAAACAAACAATCTTATTTATTCATTTGATTGTAAGGGAAGTCAATGTGAGGAATTACATTTACACTCCTTCCAAATTACCTTTTCTATCTCTTATACACTTGGTAATTTGTTTTCTCTTTAACTACTTCAAAAAATGTTTTTCAAATTGGCTATTTGAGTTGGTAAACCTTAGATTGATTAATATTAAGGTTTAGTGTGAAGTACAATTGGGGGTTTAGCAAGGTTTGGTATTTAAAAGACCAACACCCAAGTTTTGGGAAAAATGTTACAGAGGTTCTGGCGCGTCACCCACGCGTTGACGCGTGGGCAGCGCGCCGGCCTCGGTAAAATTTTCCCAAGTTGGGTCTTGGCCTATAAATACTCAACCTTGCCTCTTGTATTCCTCACCCCTTGCCATTCTTCTTTCTCTCTAGATTCTTTCTCTCTAATCTCTCTATCTCTAATCTTGTGTTCTTAATTATCACACTAACATCTTTGAAAGAACACATCTCCTTGCAAGGGAAGAATCACAAGAACTTAATCCACTCTTGTGATTGTGTCGAGGGTCTTCTTCTTATACCCTTTCTATTACAATCGAGTCTCTAGGTTAGGTTAGGACTTGGTTGAACAAACATTTATTCTATCATTCAATTGTTTGTAAGGGAAGTCTTGTGTCTTTGTGACCAAGCCAAGATCATTGGGGATCTAGTTGGGGTTTGATACTTCCGGGTGGAAGTTTGGTAGTTGTCTTTGTGACACTTAGGTATAGTCGAATCGTGAGATTCTTTTGGGTGGTTTTCGAGGGCGGAATACCGTTGGTGAGTAACTCCTTCTTTGTGAGCATCGATATTAGGGAATATCGGTGGAGTGAATTGTAACGGTTTGTAATCCACCGAAAGGATTTTACTAGTGAATAGTATCGGAGTCGCGGATTCGCAACTGGACGTACGGATGGTATAAACCCCCCATCCCGAACCAGTATATATCGTTGTGTTCTTACTTGCTTTATATACTTTGGTTGTGTTAGTGGTTGTTGGATTACAGTACAACCACTTGGTGTTCTCTTTGGCTTAAATTTTTTAAACATCTAAAAAGCCGAAGAAACCGTATTCACCCCCCCTCTACGGTTCTACATCTTTCTTTAGTCATCTTTTCTAGTTCAGACACCTTACATCCTAACTTCCATTCACTTAGTTTTAATTGATAATCCTATTGCTTATATTGTTCTGCCCAAGCTACTTCATTGTTTTCATGTGTTATTATTTTGGCTTCCATTGATTCTAAAGTCAATTGATAACCAAGAACTTCAGTCCTAGCTTTATTATGTTTATCTCTTTCAGACACATAATCATTAAGTAGCTTTTGATAAACATTATTACACTTAGAGCATACCTCAGTAGCAGTAGGTGAAGTAGCAACCAAAGCCAGCAGAACAGGTTCATCTTCACTTTCCATGCTCCAATCAAAGCCTCCAAGATCTTCAGTAGAATCCAAAGCAAGACATCCTGGTTCCTCATCAAAAGCTGTGCTCCAATCAAATTCCTCCATTGCAACCATAGACAGAGTGACTAGTTCATCATCAAATTCAGTACTCCAGTCAACCTCTGATAGATTTTCTTGAGCCTCTAAAGCTTTTGGTTTTGGTTCAGGAACTTCCTTGATTTCAACCTTGGTTTTGGGTTTCTCAATCATCCTGTTTGCTTGATACTTAGCAAACTTGCATTCCCTTGCAAAGTGTCCAGTCCTTTGACAATTGAAGCATTCAATCTTAGACTTATCAAATGCTATACCCTGTTTGGCTTTGAAATCAATGCCTCTTCCTGTTTTCTTCATGAACTTCTTGATCCTAGCAGTAATCATAGCAACTTGCCATCTGCTGTCAATTTCTTCAAGATCATCTTCTTCAATCTGCAGCAGATCTTCTTCATAGGTAACAGGTAAAGTGGCTTGCTGAGCAAAGAATGAGCACACAACATCATCACAATTGATGTTATTTGAGGGTGGTGAAGTGGTAGTGGTCATAGATGTGTAAACATCACCAACAATACTTTGTACAGGATAAGCAGTACTTTTAGTGGAAGTACTGCTTGTTTTTGCAGATGACACAAAAGCAATATTGTGTGAGGTTGAACCAGATTTACCATTCATCTCATGCTCATACACCTTCAAGTTATT
>LBNU01028581.1:99080-110928 GCA_014162995.1 Artemisia annua
GAGTGGATAGTGGATAGTGGTTGCACTAAACACATGACCGGGAATAGAAGATTGTTCACATCATACACGGCGTATAATGGCAATCAAGTCATTTTTGGGAGCGAACTTAACGGCAAAATTGTCGGCAAAGGTAATGTCCTTCATGGCTCCATAGAAATTACCAACGTTGAGCATGTTAGGGGTCTAAACTTTAATTTGATTAGTGTGAGTCAACTTAGTGATGATGATTGTGTGGTAAAGTTTACTAAAGTAGATTGCTCTATTAGTAAAAATGGTGTCGTATTAGCTAAAGGTGTTAGGAGGAATAACTTGTATACATGCAAGCTAGGTGATAATTCCAAACAACACACATGTCTTGATTCCATGGTGGATAACTCAACGCTTTGGCATAGGAGGTTAGGTCACGCCAATATGAGGTTATTTCAAAACCTAGCTTCCAACGAGCTAGTACGGAATTTACCAAAGTTGAGCTTTGAAAGACATTATTGTGATACATGTCTAGGGAGTCAAGGTCAAACAAATAATAGAAATAAAAATGAAGTGTCAACTAATAGGGTTTTAGAGTTGGTTCACTTGGATTTGTATGGTCCATCTCCAATCCAAAGCTACGGAGGAAACTTCTACACTTTGATAATTGTAGATAATTATTCAAATTACACATGGGTCTTGTTCTTAGAAAATAAAGAAGGAGTTTTAAGTAAATTTGATATCTTAAGAAAGAAACTTGAAAACCTACTTGATTGTTCAATTGTTTCAATTAAAACAAATCATAGTAGTGAATTTGATAAGATGCAATTTGGAACCTTTTGTGAACAACATGGAATATCTTATAACTTATCGGGCCCGTTCACTTCTCAATCGCATGAGATTGTTGAAAGAACACATCGTAAGTTAAGAAAGATGAGTCGAGCTATGCTTGATGAACAATCCATTCCACAAAAGTTTTGGTGTCATGCCCTAGATACCGCGTGCTATATCTTTAATAGAGTCTACATAAGAAAAGTCATTAATAAAACTCCATATGAAATACTTAGGAATAGAAAACCATCCCTAGAGTATTTTAGAGTCTTTGGTTGCAAAGTATTCATACTTAACACCAAAGAATACCTCACCAAATTCGACCCAAAGGCGTATGAAGGTGTCTTCTTAGGATACTCTCAAACAAGTAAAGCATACATAGTGCTTAACAAGGAAACAATGAGGATTGAGGAATCCCTCAACGTAACCTTCGACGAAAGCTTGCCCGAGCCTTCTACATCTCCTCCGGTTGAGGATGATGTGATCAACGAGCACATAGCTCATGATCAAGAAAGGTCGCCGACATTACAAGTTAATGTTTCGGATGACGGCAATCCTAAAGATGTGAGAGAAGCGAGGGGTCATCCGATTGAGCAAGTCATTGGCGACTTGAATAAGAGGACACTTAGATCACAAACAAAACAAAATTAGGATTGGCATGACATTCAAAAATCAAAATTGTTTTGGGATAGGCCTAGATGATCATCATCTTAAGAGAACAATCTTTTGTAGTAAAACATATAGTCTTGCAAAGTCATTTAAATACTCTTAGAGCATATGTGAGCTTATATGACTAGGATTTGGGTGAAGGCATGGAAGGAAGCATTAATTGTTTCCGAGAAGAAAGATATGTATCAACTCATCATTCAATAAATGAGTGATAATATTCTAAGATCCTAGATGTCTATACTATGTGTTTGAATAAGAAAACTTAGCACAAATTATCTTGATTCATCTTGATAATTTTGACTATGTTAAGTTTCCAAGATTAGATAAAATATCAAAACACAATTCACACTTGTGTTGAAAATCTTATATCTAACTCTACTTGTTCACCTTATGTGTTTAACACATGTTGCATGCTTAAATAAAATTGATTCATGCTTCCCCCTTAACATTGGTTGGCATGTAACCTCATGCATGGGGTTGATGCATGCATGAAAAATATTAGAAACTAGCATGTGTATCTAGTTCACCCAACCTCTACTTGAGCCTAACTAGAACACTCATCTCCCTTTGAATATCTTCTCCCAACACCATGTGATCAAGGGATATTAGTACATGATTTAGATGGGTTGAACATCTTATCAAGCATCTAAGTACCTTGATCATTGATATCATGACTAACTTTATGTGCTAAGAATCCTAACTACCAACATAATTCACCTATAAAAGGGATGATCTTGTTAATTGTCTATACACCAAACACTTCTCAAGAACAAATTACACTTAAAAACACACTTGAAATGAATTTGGATAATGAATATGTTGGATCATCATACCACTTCAACAATGGAAGAAGAATGATGTCTAGAGAAGAGGAAGAAAGCATAAATTGGGATAACATTAGTGGTGCGGAAATCCCAATTGTCAAAGATTTCCTCAAACTTTGTTTTGTCCAAGATGACATTTATACCAAAATTGAGCAAAAACTCCCTAAACCGGTTAAGAATGATCACACTCTTGCATGTGCATGTTGCTCAACCATTAGTGTAATTGAGCGGAATATTTTCGCTATACGTAAGGAAATGAGAGAACTACACAAGTCAATAAACAATGACATGTTGGTAATGACCGCCGTTCTCAAAGATATCTCAAGGGTCACTCTTCAAGAAAAGGATGAAGAGTGAAGTAGTGGATCCTTGCTTTAAGTAGTAACCATCTAGGTGCTTTCACAAGCTAGTATGAATAAAATATGATAGGATTGTATGATGCTCTTCTTGTATGTCCTTCATTATGTGTGTTGAATAAAATGCTTGTGTTGTTTATTTCTATGATATGATTTCTCTTATTGATATTTGACCTCTATAATTATTGACTCTTACATTTATATATATATATATATAGAGGTTGTCTTGTGTCTAGCTCAACATTTGGATATTGGAATCATCTTGGACACTTATATACATATGTTTATAATGTGCACTAACCCATGTTGTAAGTATTCAAATGGTAACCTAACCCATCTTGGACTTCCATATGTGAGAATTTCTTGGTTGTTGGTTGTTGTGTTATTTTCATGTAGCTAGGCCACCGCAAAGATGAGGCTCTTGACCCATGGATCCCCGCCTTGGAACAAGGGGGAGCAACGATCTAGGGGGAGCTATGTTCAAGGGGGAGCACGCCCGGGTGCTATGGAACAAGCTACTTTACCCATTCACATGGAAGTCCCGCCTTTTTGATTCGACAAAAGGGGGAGAAAGAAAGCAAGAGTGAAGGTCAAGCTCAAGAGCAAGCAAAGGACTTCACCAAATTTACAAGGCAAGGTCAAGACGCAAAGCTTCACCAAAGGCGCGCTTGTCTTCGCTACGTTTGTAAGTTTTATTTGCTTTCGGATTTTATTTGTCATCATCAAAAAGGGGGAGATTGTTGAGGCAACATGATCAAGATCTCCTAATGTTTTGATAATGACAAATAAACCTTCGAAACACTTAAAACATCAAACGGTAGCCTAATTCGCAAAAATCCATGTCTGCTGCTGGCGCGCTGCCGGCGCGCTGACGCGCCGGGGACGCGCCAGGGGACTGTATGGAATTTGGCGAATTTTCAAAGTCGGCCTTCCCCTTACCCGACAAATGTGGATCTTTCAATTCAGGTATGAATATGTTATGTGCTTAATTGAGAACACTCGAAACGAGTTTTGAGATTAGAGAGATCCTATTTTTAAAGCACCCACTTTGGGAAAACGCCAACTCAAGTTTTCTAACACTTGCCTCTAGCCAAGGCCTTTCTAAACTTAGGGAGCTTATATATTTCACGTAACAACACGTGAAAGCATCCATATGCTCATATCCCGTGCTTACGTCTTCTCTAATCACGTAACGGGTTTACTCCCTTATTGGTCAAACTAAGTCCAAGGTCACTTTGCGTAAATGCATCCTTTCCCACTTGGGTTATGCTTTACATATCGGCAAAGCACTTGACTTGTTTGCACCAAGGTGTTAGTTGAGAACGTCGAGTCGTGGAAAGTCACGAGATATGAAACTATGGATTCTCGACGTATTGTTACTTGAGTAAATAAGTAACTTATGATTTTTCTCATCCTATAATCTTAATTGTCAAATTTCTTTCTTCTTAATGACAATTAGATTATTTACTAATCTTCTCTTTATTTCATTCTTAATATTTTCTTAATTATCTTTTTCAACAAATTACCACTCAACCCAAAACCATTTAAACCAAAACCACTTCCTACAAAACCATTTCCTACAAAACCATCAAACCCAAAACCATCAAACACAAAACCATTAAACTCAAAACCATCAAACCCAAAACCACCTTTCTCAAACCCTAAACCACTATTACCTCTTCCCCATACACTCTTACACACTCTTACAATATTCCCTTACACACATCACCCTTTTGTACCTTTTGTCCCCCTCACACAAACTCCCACACAATATTCTTTCCACTTTCCAACTCACATATTCTCACATACTCCCACACAAATTCAAATCACACACACTACAATTCAAAATACACACACTACTCACATACCCACTTTACATTCAAATTACACACACTTCCCTCACAAACCTTCTTCACACACACTTACACATTCTACCCCTTACTCTCATACCTTAACCCTTTCTCTCCAAGCAAAGCATATTCCCTTTGGAATATTCCTTTGTAACCCAACCTTGGTTAACCTCCATCACCAACACCCAACCTTGGTTATCTCTTAACCTAACCAACATGATCACTTAAACCTTCTCAACCCAACCATGGTTAACTTTCTAACTTAACCCCTTCTTACTTAACCATGGTTATCCTCTAAACCTTCTAAACCCTTAACCCTAACCATAGTTACACCTTAACCCTTCCCTTGTGGAATATACCATGGCATATTCTCTTCTCACTTATGCCATGTGAGGAATTACATTTACACCCCTTCCAAATTACCTTTTCTATCTCTTATACCCTTGGTAATTTGTTTTCTCTTTAACTACTTCACAAAATGTTTTTCAAATTGGCTATTTGAGTTGGTAAACCTTAGATTGATTAATATTAAGGTTTAGTGTGAAGTACAATTGGGGGTTTAGCAAGGTTAGGTATTTAAAAGACCAACACCCAAGTTTTGGGAAAAATGTTAAAGAGGTTCTGGCGCGTCACCCACGCGTTGACGCGTGGGCAGCGCGCCGGCCTCGGTAAATTTTTCCCAAGTTGGGTCTTGGCCTATAAATACTCAACCTTGCCTCTTGTATTCCTCACCCCTTGCCATTCTTCTTTCTCTCTAGATTCTTTCTCTCTAAACACTCTCTAATCTCTCTATCTCTAATCTTGTGTTCTTAATTATCACACTAACATCTTTGAAAGAACACATCTCCTTGCAAGGGAAGAATCACAAGAACTTAATCCACTCTTGTGATTGTGTCGAGGGTCTTCTTCTTATACCCTTTCTATTACAATCGAGTGTCTAGGTTAGGTTAGGACTTGGTTGAACAAACATTTATTCTATCATTCAATTGTTTGTAAGGGAAGTCTTGTGTCTTTGTGACCAAGCCAAGATCATTGGGGATCTAGTTGGGGTTTGATACTTCCGGGTGGAAGTTTGGTAGTTGTCTTTGTGACACTTAGGTATAGTCGAATCGTGAGATTCTTTTGGGTGGTTTCCGAGGGAGGAATACCGTTGGTGAGTAACTCCTTCTTTGTGAGCATCGATATTAGGGAATATCGGTGGAGTGAATTGTAACGGTTTGTAATCCACCGAAAGGATTATACTAGTGAATAGTATCGGAGTCGCGGATTCACAACTGGACGTACGGATGGTATAAACCCCCCATCCCGAACCAGTATATATCGTTGTGTTCTTACTTGCTTTATATACTTTGGTTGTGTTAGTGGTTGTTGGATTACTGTACAACCACTTGGTGTTCTCTTTGGCTTAAATTTTTTAAACATCTAAAAAGCCGAAGAAACCGTATTCACCCCCCCTCTACGGTTCTACATCTTTCTTTAGTCATCTTTTCTAGTTCAGACACCTTACATCCTAACTTCCATTCACTTAGTTTTAATTGATAATCCTGTTGCTTATATTGTTCTGCCCAAGCTACTTCATTGTTTTCATGTGTTATTATTTTGGCTTCCATTGATTCTAAAGTCAATTGATAACCAAGAACTTCAGTCCTAGCGTTATTATGTTTATCTCTTTCAGACACATAATCATTAAGTAGCTTTTGATAAACATTATTACACTTAGAGCATACCTCAGTAGCAGTAGGTGAAGTAGGTGAAGTAGCAACCAAAGCCAGCAGAACAGGTTCATCTTCACTTTCCATGCTCCAATCAAAGCCTCCAAGATCTTCAGTAAAATCCAAAGCAAGACATCCTGGTTCCTCATCAAAAGCTGTGCTCCAATCAAATTCCTCCATTGCAACCATAGACAGAGTGACTAGCTCATCATTAAATTCAGTACTCCAGTCAACCTCTGATAGATTTTCTTGAGCCACTAAAGCTTTTGGTTTTGGTTCAGGAACTTCCTTGATTTCAACCTTGGTTTTGGGTTTCTCAATCATCCTGTTTGCTTGATACTTAGCAAACTTGCATTCCCTTGCAAAGTGTCCAGTCCTTTGACAATTGAAGCATTAAATCTTAGACTTATCAAATGCTATACCCTGTTTGGCTTTGAAATCAATGCCTCTTCCTATTTTCTTCATGAACTTCTTGATCCTAGCAGTAATCATAGCAACTTGCCATCTGCTGTCAATTTCTTCAAGATCATCTTCTTCAATCTGCAGCAGATCTTCTTCATAGGTAACAGGTAAAGTGGCTTGCTGAGCAAAGAATGAGCACACAACATCATCACAATTGATGTTGTTTGAGGGTGGTGAAGTGGTAGTGGTCATAGATGTGTAAACATCACCAACAATACTTTGTACAGGATAAGCAGTACTTTTANATGCCTCTTCCTATTTTCTTCATGAACTTCTTGATCCTAGCAGTAATCATAGCAACTTGCCATCTGCTGTCAATTTCTTCAAGATCATCTTCTTCAATCTGCAGCAGATCTTCTTCATAGGTAACAGGTAAAGTGGCTTGCTGAGCAAAGAATGAGCACACAACATCATCACAATTGATGTTGTTTGAGGGTGGTGAAGTGGTAGTGGTCATAGATGTGTAAACATCACCAACAATACTTTGTACAGGATAAGCAGAACTTTTAGTGGAAGTACTGCTTGTTTTTGCAGATGACACAAAAGCAATATTGTGTGAGGTTGAACCAGATTTACCATTCATCTCATGCTCATACACCTTCAAGTTATTGTAGAGATCATCAAAGTCCATAGTAGCCAAATTAGGTTGACCTCTGATCATAGTAGAAATGACATGCCAAATAGATGGTAGACTCCTTAGAAACTTCAAGTTTGCATCTTCAGTAGATACATCTACACCATGTATCTCTAGCATGCTGAGAAGATTTTGAAATCTCTCATAAGCAGCATCAAGCCCTTCTCTTTCTTCAACAGTAAAAGTTACAAACTGCTGCTTCAACAAACTTCTGTGCATCTTCTTGGAAGCATCATTACCTCCAAATCTTGTCTTGATAGTAGCCCATAATTGTTTTGCATCCTTAGCATTGTGAAAGTTTAGCAGGTGGCCATCAGGTATAGCAGACAACAGTATGTTGAGAGCTTTGTCTTGATTCCTTTTCACAGTAGCAGATAGTTGTGGCTGAGGTGGTTTAGGTTGTCCCTCAACTTCTACAGGTTCTTCAAGAACTTGATTGCCATTGATAATGATATCCCAGAGTGCATAGTCAGTGATAGCAATGTACTGCCTCATCTTCATGCTCCATAGATCATATTCACCCTTCTTGACTATAGGAATTCGAACAGTGGTGATGGATGGCATTGGTGTAGGTTCAGGTGTCGACATCTTGTAGGGTTGGTTTAGAAAATCGGTTTGGTTTAAGGTTTCTTCTTAATCAGAGTTTCCACACAAGCTCTGATACCACTTGTTGGATCGTTATACTCTGACCAAACTATCTTATATAGCTTGTTAAGGGTTTAGCAGTCTTGGATAAATCCTAAACTACTAATAATGAAACACTGAATTACTCTGTTTAAGTATGCGGAATTTACTTAACAAAGCTAAGAAGAATAACAAACTTCAACGATTATATTAACACCTTGAATCTGCTTATCGAATACAGACTCACAAACAACCCTAATATCTCTAATATCGAACTTTAGCTTTTCTCTAAAATCGTATATCTCTAATATCGACCTAGGGATCCTTTTATAGGCACAAGGAAAACCCTAGTCGGTTTACAATACTTGAACGACAAGTAAACTAACTCTAACTATAGAATATTCTAGAATTTATATAATATTCATAATCTAATCTTTGCATGTCGTCAGTCTTTTAATCCTTTGCAGTACTTTGACTTTATTCAACGAGCAGTACTTTGATCTTGAGCAGTACTTTGACTTATATACTTGAGCAGTACTTTGATGTCCTGCAGTACTTCAACATTTATACCCCAACAATGTGACTGAAAGAGATAATTATAGAAGGGCTAGGGGTGAGGTAAAATAATCACTCATGAAAATAATGAACTGGCTTGGGTAGAAAAATATCAGCAACAAGACTATCAACTAAAATTGAGTGAATGGAAGTTAGGATGTAAGGTGTCTGAACTAGGAAAGATGACTAAAGAAAGAGATGAGTTGTTAGAAAAGTTTGCTAGCTGGAAAGAATCTGGTCTGTCACATGTTAGTTTTGTTGAAAACAAAGAAGATCACATATTAAAACTGGACTAGGTTTTGGTATGGAATATAGTAGTTCAGAAGAGAACCCAACTAGTGATAAGGAACAAAGTAATTCAGAGGAGATCTCAACTAGTGAATTTGAAACTTGCTCAGACGAAAACACATATAGTAATGAGGAACCCATTAGTCAAACGCCTCCTGTGTTTAAGAAAAATAAGGAGTATCATGCAGTTCCTCATGCCACTGGTAGTTTTCAACCACCTAGGACTGATGTTTCTTGTTTTGGGGTAGACAACTTAGAATTTAGGAAGAAGCTTAAGGGTCAATCTAATTCAAGTCCATCTAGTTCTGAACCCTTAAAAGAAACAGTTGAGAATCCTAAGAATAATAACTATAGAAGGAATGATAAGGATTCAGGGTGTGGAAACAATGATAGAAGGTTTCATAAAGTCTTTTCAAAACAAGCAGTACGTTCAAACTTTTCTCAAACTGCTGCTAGTCATTCAGCAGTACTTTCAAGAAACTCTTTTCAATACACTGCTAAACTTAGAAAACCTTTTTCACCAAGAAATCAAGATAGTTATGGTTATAGAACTCAAAGAAGAGGATTTGGGATGATGAATCAAAAGTTATGTTATGTTTGTTATAGTCCTGATCACTTGTTCAAGAACTGTGACTTTCACTCAGAATATCTAAGTCAATTCCCAAAAACCACACCAACTAACCATAAGCCTAGGGAGACTAAACCAGTTTGGAATCACTCAAATAGGGTTAACCATAGTAACTTCTCAAAAGACTATAGGTACCTTCATCAGAAAAGACCTTTTTCAAAACCACCAGTACCTTCAGGCAACACTTTTCAAGGTACTGGTAAGTCAAAAACAGTACCTTCTCAAAATAATGTTAGGAAGTTTTCACCCAATCAAGGTACTGCTAATGTAAGACCAAGGAGATCCAATTATTATCAATCTAGAAGGCCTTACACCTCAAATAGAGTACCTAGATCAAAGAAATCAAAACAAAGTGTTAAAACCAAATGGGTTCAGAAAGAAAGTACTGATGGGGTACAAACAGCACTTTCATCAAGTAAGGGTGAAAAAGAAAATTTTGTTGAAAAAGAGATTTTTGTTGAAAAACCAACACAAGTTTTGGAACAAAAGAAATTAATTGATCATGTTTTCAAAGATAGTGGAGATTACATACTCAAAGAATTTGAGTATGTCACTCCACAACGGGAACACAAGTCAGTAATGGCTTGGGTTCCTAAAAGAAACTAACTTTCTCATTCTTGTGCAGGGCAACCCAGAAGAGGAGCTTAAAGATCATTTAATTGTTGATAGTGGTTACTCTGGAAGCATGACAGGAGACAAGAAGCTACTGTTAGATTTTAAGGCATATTATGGAGGAAGAGTTGCTTTTGGAGATGATCCTGAAGGAGGAAGAATTACTGGCAAAGGAACTATCAAGACAGGATGTATTGATTTTGAGAATGTTCGTTATGTGAAGGAGCTTAAGTTCAATCTTTTGTCAGTATCTCAGATTTGTGACAAGAAGCACCCTGTGTTATTCACTGACACAAAATGTCTTATTCTCTCCCCTGAGTTTAAGTTTGTAGATGATCACTTGGTAACACTGAGAGCACCAAGAACCAATGATGTGTATAGAATTGATTTAAAGAATATCAACTCTACTGAAAGAGCAACATGTTTAGTAGCAAAGGCAACACTTGAAGATGCACATCTATGGCATAGAAGATTAGGTCATGTGAATTTCAAGAATATCAACAAGCTGGTTAAAGGCAATTTAGTTAGAGGTTTACCTTCTAATACTTTCAAGACTGATCATTCATATTTGGCTTGCAAGAAGGGTAAACAACATAAAGGTTCATGCAAAAAGCTTGAGGAAAGAACTATCAGAGAGCCTTTGGAGTTGTTGCACATGGATCTATTTGGACCTGTTTCTGTTTCAAGCTTAAACAAGAAGAAGTACTGCTTAGTTGTAACAGATGATTGCAGTAGATTTAGCTGGGTCTTTTTCTTGGGATTTAAAGATGATACTTTTGATGCTATTCATGATCTTATAATAGCCCTTGAAAATCAATTGAGACTCAAAGTTAGAGGTATTAGATGTGATAATGGGACTGAATTCAGTGACTGAAAGAGATAATTATAGAAGGGCTAGGGGTGAGGTAGCTGGCACCAATTAACTTTAGAGTCAATGGAAGCCAAAATAATCACTCATGAAAATAATGAACTGGCTTGGGTAGAAAAATATCAGCAACAAGACTATCAACTAAAATTGAGTGAATGGAAGTTAGGATGTAAGGTGTCTGAACTAGGAAAGATGACTAAAGAAAGAGATGAGTTGTTAGAAAAGTTTTCTAGCTGGAAAGAATCTGGTCTGTCACATGTTAGTTTTGTTGAAAACAAAGAAGATCACATATTAAAACTGGACTAGGTTTTGGTATGGAATATAGTAGTTCAGAAGAGAACCCAACTAGTGATAAGGAACAAAGTAATTCAGAGGAGATCTCAACTAGTGAATTTGAAACTTGCTCAGACGAAAACACATCTAGTAATGAGGAACCCATTAGTCAAACGCCTCTTGTGTTTAAGAAAAATAAGGAGTATCATGCAGTTCCTCATGCCACTGGTAGTTTTCAACCACCTAGGACTGATGTTTCTTGTTTTGGGGTAGACAACTTAGAATTTAGGAAGAAGCTTAAGGGTCAATCTAATTCAAGTCCATCTAGTTCTGAACCCTTAAAAGAAACAGTTGAGAATCCAAAGAATAATAACTATAGAAGGAATGATAAGGATTCAGGGTGTGGAAACAATGATAGAAGGTTTCATAAAGTCTTTTCAAAACAAGTAGTACGTTCAAACTTTTCTCAAACTGCTGCTAGTCATTCAGCAGTACTTTCAAGAAACTCTTTTCAATACACTGCTAAACTTAGAAAACCTTTTTCACCAAGAAATCAAGATAGTTATGGTTATAGAACTCAAAGAAGAGGATTTGGGATGATGAATCAAAAGTTATGTTATGTTTGTTATAGTCCTGATCACTTGTTCAAAAACTGTGACTTTCACTCAGAATATCTAAGTCAATTCCCAAAAACC
>LBNU01028582.1:1971-14434 GCA_014162995.1 Artemisia annua
GCTGTCTTTTCCTCGTCTTCTTTAGCCATTTGGGTTTGATGGTACCCTTTATATGCGTCCAAGAAACATTTAAAGGGGTATCCGCATAGAGATTCCACCTTCCAGTCTATCTCTGGCAATGGATAGCAGTCCTGTGGACATGCTTTGTTGAGATCCGTGAAGTCCACGCACATTCGCCAACTGCCATCGCTCTTTTTGACCATCACTGGATTAGAAAGCCAATCATGATAGTAGACTTCTCGCATGATACCCGTGTCTACTAGCTTATGCACTTCCTCCAAAATGGCTTTTGCGCGCTCTGGGGCTTGGCCGCGCTTTTTCTGCCTCACTGGTGGGTATCCTTGTCGGATTTGCAACTTGTGTTCTGAGATTGATCGTGGCACGCCAGTCATGTGCTTTGGTTCCCATGCGAAGACGTCCAGATTCTTTTGTAGGAATGCGCACACGGCTGCCTTGCCTTTATCAGACAGTGACCCCCCAAGCGATACCTGTTGTTCTGGGTAATCAGGGTGGATTGCTACTTTTAGGTTCGGTGTTTTGGCTGCGCTCTGTTCTAGGATGTGTGTTGTTTCACATGTAACCGTGTTACATTCTTCAGGTGGCACAGCGTTATTGTAGAGGGTGACAATGCCGCCCTCTACTGGAAATTTAAGCATCCCATGTGCTGTGGATGGTACTGCGCGCATGGCTGATATTCCCGATCTCCCAATAATGCCATTGTATGGCGAAGGAGACCTAATCACCATGAAGTTCATCCAAGCTTTTGTGAAGTGCTCTTTATTACCGACAATCACTAGCAGCCGCAGTTGCCCCATGGGCCATATCTTTTCTCCTGTAAAGCCCGTCAATGACGTCGCGGCCGGGACTAGCTGACTTTGTATCTCAGGTCGCAACCTTTTGAAACAATGTTCATACATTATATCCGCGGATGCCCCTCCATCAACGTACATACGGTGGATATCGTGACCCCCCGCGTTTATTTCAATGGTGAGTGGTTCCGCCACTGCGTTGTCCGCAGTCAAAGTGGGGAAAGAGATTTCATGGCCGGAAGAAAATCTTTGGCTAACTTTTTGCTTAACCTTTCGCTGCCACGATTGTATCATGTAGATGGTGTCAGCCTTATCTTTAGGTGCTTCCTTCTTGTCCACAGTCCTTTGTCTGTCTTTCCCATCCTTGATGTTCTTAACTAAATGGTTCATCCTGCCCTCCTTCACTAATTTATCAATTAGTTGGCGCAATTGGACGCATTCATTTGTGGTGTGGCCCTTCTGTCCGTGATATTCACAATACCCATTCCCTATGCGCTTCCCTTCTGGGGTGCGCATTGGTGGGGGTTTAGGGAAGTTTGCGCCTTCTGTTGCAAATATCTCTCTTGGAGTTTTATCAATGGGGTGTACTTGTCGTTGCCCCGTGCGCCTCCATCACTGCGATAGTTCTTGTTACGATTGCCGTTTTGGTTATTGGATTGTCTCCTTGACTGTTCTTGCGGCCTGTAGTTTGAGTAGCCTTTCTTGCTATCTGCGGCGGCGGCTTCTCCTTGGATGAAGGACCTTGTGCGCTTCATGAGTTCATCAAAAGTTTGGGGAACCCTATCGTTCAACTTCCTGATCAGTTCTTGGTTGTTGATTCCATTCATAAAACCTGAGATTTTTAATATCTCTGGACATGCCTTGACATGTATGCATTCATCTTTGTAGCGCTCCATATAAGCGCTTGTGGATTCCCCTTGACGCTGTTTAACCCTAGCAAGTTCAACAGGGTTTTTGGAACACTTCTTTCTCTGAGTCAAGTTCAAATGAAACGCCTTTCGCAACTCTTCGAAACCATCAATACTTCTACGTGGAAGCTTACTGAACTAGTTTCGCGCATTCCCCACTAATGTAGAGTTAAACATATGACACCACACAGGTTGTGGCCAATTTTCGATTGTAGCTGCTGACTCAAAAATTTTTAGGTGATCATCAGGATCACCTGTCCCATCATAGGTTTTAACATTAGCAGGCATTCGCCTTCTTTTATTTTCTGAGAAATCACTGATGCGTTTCGTGAACGCATCAACCTTTTGGCGACGCTAGGGGCGAGACATGTCTTCATCTTCCTGGTCGCGGTATCTTCCCCTTGATTTCCAGTGTCCAGTTTCTTCGTCCTCGTTGTCCGAGGAGTTACTTGGGGATGGACTTATACTTTTTCGGCCCTTGCGCCTACTATTATCTGAATCCGAGCTTGACCTTCTGCGGCGCTTGCGCCAACTATCATCAGAATTTGAGCTCGAAGGGCTTTCACTTGGCGAGTACCTTCGCCCAAGTCTATCATGGACTCTGCGCCCACCGAGCCTAGCATGGACATTGGTGTGCCACCCATCGTTTTCGTGCTCATCCTGATATTGCGAGTCAGTTTCTTCATCGTCCACCATTTTGCTTCCGATCCTAGTGAATACCGGGTGTCGGCGGCTACTCCTCTCGCGCCTCTTCTTTCGGTGGCGCGGTGGAGATGTTTCGCCATCAGGGTCAAAGTTGAGTCGGGATTGTATGCTTTGGTTTGACCGTTTCTTTGCTTCCCTCCTCATGAGAGCAACCAAGGTTTCGTAGTTCTGAGACACGAATTCGCTTGGCGTTACTTCTGGCGCGACTCCCGTGAGAGCGCGGATGTCTACTTCCACATCAGGACCCCTGTTCCTATTAGGCGCATCTGACGGCTCAGTAGGGTTCACTTCTGGCATAGCGAAGGGGGTGTGCTGTAGATCTTCCACGCTAGTACTTGTTGTAGCTGCGTGGGTTGTTCCCGCTTGGGGTTCTATGCGCACTGGTTGTTCCAGTGGCATGTTTAGATCTGAGTCTGATCTTTGATTCGTGGGCGCGCTGGTTGTTCCAGTGGCCTGTTTAGGAGTCGCATCACCTTGCTGCTTTCTCCCCTGCGAGTTGCCATGTGTTTTCTTCGGTTGCGGAGTCCGCTGAATTAGGTTTCCAGAATTTTTCATTCTAGTAGTTAGCAGAATTCTTAGTGTAGGATCCCACGGATGGCGCCACTTGTTGATACAAAAGTTGGGCGTTCCTTGTCTTGAGTACCAATTCGGTTGTATTACTTGAGACCTGCATACTAACACTATGTTCCCGAGTTTATTTTTTGAAGTGAAAGGGAAGGGTTTGGGATGGTAGTACAAAAATATTGTGTTCCTGAGATTTTTCAGGAGGGGAGAGGAAAGTAAAGGATAGTAAATTACATCAAAATTACTCTCCTAATTTACTTCCCAAATTGGGATGGAATGGAGTGGTGTTGATTTTAAAGCTATTTTTTTTTGTTATTTCCTTCTCTTTTCTTTCCAACTCGGGAACACAAGATAAAAAAATAATTTCTTATTACTCTCCGCTTTACTTCACTCCTTTTTTCCTCTCCATCTCTTTTCTTTCCGTTTTATACTCGGGAACAGAGTGTAAGAAAACAAAAAGACACCGTTAGGCTTATCGTGGGATTGTTTCCCACGATTATCCTCAGGCGTGAGAGTAAGTAATCGGTTTTAGGGTTTGTAAAAGAGTTAGGGTTGTTATCGTACCTTTAATGAGAGCCGTGATGCCCTATATATATATATACATACGAAACCTTATCGGTTTCGTGTTCCTCACTCTTCGGCGTGTCCGCCTATACCGGATATTTGATATATATCCCACAAATAAGAGATATCCAATATCCAAACTATAAATAACTTTGGGTTTGGGTCTTCGTGAGCCCAAACCGTCATCATGGTAGTCCACACGTGGTGGGCTTAAATGCTAGTGACGTCCAATAGTCGGGTTCATGACCCGAATATAGACTATACATCATCAGTAACTTTGACATAAATCTGTAACATGTTTTAAACTTTATCATAAGTGTCCCAATATATAAAGTTTAATTATTTGTGGATAAAACTTCTATATTACTTAATTTTGATAATACAATTGGCTAAAAATATAAATTTCTATCTTGTCATATGTCTGGTACATAAGCGAGGTTGTTAAATAAGACTTGTAACATTACGTAGATTTTTTTATATTTATATAGTTATGATTGTACAACAGGTTGCGTCTACTTGATCAAAGCCTACTTGTGACGTAAGTTAGATATACTTGATCAAAGCTTACTTGTGACGTAAGTTAGATACTTCTAAAGCTTGGGGTGACCTGAAATAAGACAAAGAAACTGCTTGGGTTAGTTGGAGCGTAGGGGTTGACATTGCGAATCGGCTCCAGTGTTAGAATAAGTCATCGGAATGATAGGGAAAATGTTTAGAGAGAGAAAGTAGTGAGAGGGAGTGATGACGTACCTGAAATGTACAAATGAGGCGGGTATTTATAGGCAAACCCTAAGAAAGATCCAGATCTTGCCATGTGTCTCAACCGAATTTGTTGATATGGAGCACGTTCACTTGAACAAATAGGAAGGCTTCGAATATAGGCTTCGAGATCATGGTCATGTGCGGTTGTTTGCATAAACGGGAATATAGGACAACAGTTATTTGTGGTAGGGTCCATGAATACTCTGTTTGTCTTTTACTTGCGAAGCCTTGATCTCCTCGGAGGCTCGGGCTTTGGGATATGAACTCTTGTGTATTAGCAGGTTCCCTACGGTAGCCTAGTAGACTTTACGCAATTAAACACTTCAAGTGTTCTATGTGTGCAACATTAGGAGGCTAGGCTTTCAGTTGCACGATGGGCACTCCATTAAGCCCGCCAGTCTGATGTGTTATGCTGGTCTTCGANTTCTAATACACACTTTAAACACCAAAACACCTCTGAAACACCCAACGACAATAAGCTCATGTAATCTCACCCCACGTGTTATTTTGCATGTCTTTTTATTACGTGTCCTCAAACCTCTGTATTAAAAATACACAAACACACATACACACACTTCCTCTCTAGATAACCATATATCTTTGTAACAATCCTCACCGATGGCCACCATCTCCGACCACCACCGCCACCACCAACAACAACCACCACCCATCATGCAAAGACTCCGTCACCACTCACTCAACTCCACACAGCTCATGGGACTCACCACCCTCATAATCTCAGGAGCAATCTTACTCATACTAACTGGCATAACTATCACCATCACTCTACTAAGTCTCATATTTTTCACACCTATCATAATCCTCACTAGTCCTATATGGGTTCCTATAGGGACACTTTTATTTGTACTTATAGCCGGTTTTGTATCTGTTTGTGGGTCTGGTTTATTTGTTGTTTTTGCTGTTACTTGGATGTATAAGTATTTTAAAGGGTTGCATCCGGTTGGGTCAGACCGGGTCGATTATGCGAGAAGCCGAATTGCGGATACTGCTAGCCATGTCAAGGATTATGCATGGGAATATGGAGGGTATTTTCAAGGGAAGGTTAAAGATGCTGCTCCTGGTGCTTGAGGGTTGTGGTGAACCGGTTTGGGATTAGTGTGGACCGGGTTTTTTTTAATAGTTTTTTTGTGATGTTTGTTTTTTAATCTGTATAAATGTTTGTTTAGTTCTTGAAGAATTAATTAAAGTATTGTGTTAAAAATATGTTCCAATGATGTGTATATCTTTAATTAGTCATGAAACGGAAAATATAAATAGGTGTCTCTACACAAAGTGATCGATGTGTGTATCATGATTAAGGTTAGAGAGAGGAAAAAAAAAAAGGTTTGGTTTATTTCATTGTCAAGTAAAGTGATAGTTTGAACGTCATAAATGTGTACTTTAATGAGAAACCGAAATGGAGTAGTTGTGAAGTTGTAAATATATATGACGCCTAAACATTTTGTTGTAGGTGCATACTATGTAATCCACGCCACCGTTGATTGTTTTTTGTGGCTAACATGGGTGTCACCGTCAAAATGAACCTTTTTCTTCTCTAATTTAATACTTTTGGCTAGGAATTAACGAATTTATTTCACTGTTTTACACTAAATGTTGGCTAAATCATGAACTATGTTGGTGATAAAAAAAAAAACTATACAGATTGCTGGCTGTAATGCCTAAGAATGTATTTGAGCTATACGAGGTGACAATTTGCATATGTTTTAGTAGGCATTGCATCATTTTTACCACGTGATTCAATCTAACAAATCTTTGTTTGAAACGATTGCGAGTTGATACTCTTTCAAAATACACATACCACTTCTAACGAACGCTATTCAAAAAATTCAACTTGTAACGTGATGAATATATACATTAGTTATATACCTCGTGCCCCTACGTAACTGTTGATACAAAAGTTGGGCGTTCCTTGTCTTGAGTATCAATTCGGTTGTATTACTTGAGACCTGCATACTAAGAAAACAAAAAGACACCGTTAGGCTTATCGTGGGATTGTTTCCCACGATTATCCTCCGGAGTGAGAGTAAGTAATCGGTTTTAGGGTTTGTAAAAGAGTTAGGGTTGTTATCGTACCTTTAATGAGAGCCGTGATGTCCTATATATATATACATACGAAACCTTATCGGTTTCGTGTTCCTCACCTTCGGCGTGTCCGCCTATACCGGATATTTGATATATATCCCATAAATAAGAGATATCCAATATCCAAACTATAAATAACTTTGGGTTTGGGTCTTCATGAGCCCAAACCGTCATCATGGTAGTCCACACGTGGTGGGCTTAAATGCTAGTGATGTCCAATAGTCGGGTTCATGACCCGAATATAGACTATACGTCATCATGTCCCCCCAGTCTAGTATGCGCACGGTGAAACCGCGGATGCTAGACTATTAGTCATAGCGAAAAACGTGCCCCCACACGTGGAGTGGGTTACACGTGTCAATCATCTGTGGTGAGTGACACCCTATATAACCCCTTCCTCATTTTCACTGTGATTATCACAGTAAAAACGCCTCTTTTCTCCATTGTTAGATCTTCGAAAGAGCAATCAAAAAAGCAATAACTTTTTAGGTAATCAGCGCGTACGCTTAGTATAACGATGGTTCTTCAATTGTCTGAGTTTAACTCTGATATAACCGAGGATGAACTACGGCAGTTCGCCTCGGATTATTATATCCCTCACGCGTTGCACCTGGTAGTACCGGTAGCAACCGCGTCCATAGCTGACTTCCCCGAGGGTAAGGTGGGGGTATACACGCGCTTTTTTGAGTTCGCCAATCAGCGCGTGCCCCTTTCCTTATTCTTGTGTGATATTCTTAATTATTATAGCCTTCATATATCTCAGCTGCACTGTATAGGCGCAGCTAAGATAACCAATTTTGAGGTAAATTGCCGCCTCCTGGCAATTAATCCAACAATTAACCTTTTCCGCGCGTTTTACCACTCAACGTGGTCAAACGGGTGGGTTACTTTTGCCAAACGCGCGGGGCATTTGCAGTGTTATTCAGAGAAGTTGGACGCACTCAGGAATTGGCGTGAATATTTTTTCTTGGTAGATGATGCGTTTTTTCCTTGGGATTTTGCTTTTTATACCCAAGGGGCGCTGCCAAAGGATGAGCGCCCAGCCCCCGGAACGTATAATGTAGAGGACGCGGATACTATTAATGCCAACCGTATCCTTATCCGCGCGTAACCGGAAGAGTTCCTGGTGCATATGGGCATCAGTCGTAACTACTTCCAACCGGAGACGGAAGTGCCAACATTCTTGGATGAGTATGGGCGGGGTGGGTGCTTGTCCTTCATTTTTCTCTTCTTTGTAGTGTAAGTGTTCTCTTCTCTTCAATAAGTTATGTAACCTGTTTGTTGTTTNTATTCTTTCAAAATACACATACCACTTCTAACGAACGCAATTCAAAAAATTCAACTTGTAACGTGATGAATATATACATTAGTTATATACCTCGTGGCCCTACGTAACTTTGACATAAATCTGTAACATGTTTTAAACTTTATCATAAGTGTCACAATATATAAAGTTTAATTATTTGTGCATAAAACTTCTATATTACTTAATTTTAATAATACAATTGGCTAAAAATATAAATTTCTATCTTGTCATATGTCTGGTACATAAGCGAGGTTGTTAAATAAGACTTGTAACATTACGTAGATTTTTTTATATTTATATAGTTATGATTGTACAACAGGTTGCGCCTACTTGATCAAAGCCTACTTGTGACGTAAGTTAGATATACTTGATCAAAGCTTACTTGTGACGTAAGTTAGATACTTCTAAAACTTGGGGTGACCTGAAATAAGACAAAGAAACTGCTTGGGTTAGTTGGAGCGTAGGGGTTGACATTGCGAATCGGCTCCAGTGTTAGAATAAGTCATCGGAATGATAGGGAAAATGTTAGAGAGAGAAAGTAGTGAGAGGGAGTGATGACGTACCTGAAATGTACAAATGAGGCGGGTATTTATAGGCAAACCCTAAGAAAGATCCAGATCTTGCCATGTGTCTCAACCGAATTTGTTGATATGGAGCACGTTCACTTGAACAAATAGGAAGGCTTCGAATATAGGCTTCGAGATCATGGTCATGTGCGGTTGTTTGCATAAACGGGAATATAGGACAATAGTTATTTGTGGTAGGGTCCATGAATACTCTGTTTGTCTTTTACTTGCGAAGCCTTGATCTCCTCGGAGGCTCGGGCTTTGGGATATGAACTCTTGTGTATTAGCAGGTTCCCTACGGTAGCCTAGTAGACTTTACGCAATTAAACACTTCAAGTGTTCTATGTGTGCAACATTAGGAGGCTAGGCTTTCAGTTGCACGATGGGCACTCCATTAAGCCCGCCAGTCTGATGTGTTATGCTGGTCTTCGAAGCATAAGGAATTAGACTCATTTTTGTTCACAATGTTTTTGGTGGGATTTTGAAGAGTGTCTTTTCAAAAATTACATGCCGGAGCCCCCCAAACGACATTTCAACAACTGACATTTTCTTACTGCGGGAAGTACTTGAGCGTTTTCACTGCTACATTGACGCGCGTATTCCACACGCTTGACTTTAGAACCGCCGAATGGGTTAGTGGGGCACTTGTATGACCCATATTCACCAAGCCCTAATACGAATAATTTTCACCCCTTTTCCCTTGGCAAAATAACATCTTTATGGATGAAAAAGTAGTTTCTCAGGTTTGTTCTTATCTCTTCTTGCATCTTTTTGGTTTATTCATTGCTCTTCTCGTGTCGAAACGAAATCTTGATATTATAGTCATTGCTTGCTCTGTCTTTAATGAAGAGTTTCTTAATTTCATCAATGATTATGGGATCCCCATGTGTTTTAATCCGTTGCGTCATTCTGCCATTCAAACGACAGAGGATGCTCTAGCGGGTTACGCAACACTTTGTCTTACTTTATTCAATATTGGAAACCTTCCTCTTCCTTTCAATGAACTATGTTTGGACGTGTTTGAGTACTTCAAATGTCACTTTTCCTTTCTTAACCCTTTGGGGTTGCTCGCTTGACCTCATTTGTTGTTACCTGTAAGGCGTACGACGAGGAGCCTACTTTGGCTCATTTCAGGTCTATGTGCAACCTGGGGTTTATAGGGGATTGGTTGACTTTTTAGAAAATGGCTGGTAATTCTATCCCAAGGTTTTTTTTTAAGTCCTACATGACTAACATTGCTGATTGGAAATCGAAGTTTATTTATATTCAGGAATCTTTCCTCTCTTAAGAGCATCCTAGTCTGATAACTCCTTTTCATCATGGTATTGGCACTTTTAGCTTTCCATATCCCACTGAACCCTTTGATGCCAATCTTCGTGCTCGTCTCCTTCGCTATCCAACTGAGGCTCAAACTTTTCCGGAGCCTATTTATACCTTGCTGGGGTTTCCGGCTCTTGGGACGAGGCTCCCATGATGCCTGCTATCATTGTTGATGGCAATGATATGTTTTTTCGGTGTTTAAAATGCCTTAAATGTTCCCAGGATTTCCATTGAATGCTCTTAAAGGACAGTTATAGAAAAAACTTGAACTTGGGATTTCAAAACAAAAAGTGCAAAGAGCTAAGCAGATGGCCAAAGAAAGATTGATTGGTGATTATAAAGCAGTATGCACAGCTGAGAGATTACTGTATTGAATTACAAAAACAGAATCCAGATCCAACTGTTAGGCTTGATTTAGAAAGACCAGATGACCCCATAAGAATTCTTGAAAGGAAGTTCAAGAGGATTTAAATATGTTTAGGTGCTTTAAAAGAGGGTTTTAAGAAAGGAAAGAGAGATTTGTTGGGGTTGGATGGTTGTTTTTTGTTTGCTCATTTCCCTGGTCAAGTGTTGATAGCAGTAGGGGTAGATCCTAACTATGGAATTTACCCACTTGCTTATGCACTTGTGGAGGCTAAAACAAAAGAGTCTTGGAAATGGTTTCTTGATTGGCTTAGTGATAATCTAAATCTCTTCAGTAACTCAAACTTTACTTTCATAACTGATAGGCAAAAGGTATGATTACTAAATACCTTGTTTATATTTTATTTTAAGTTTTATTATTATCTCAACATAAGTACTTGTTTTATATTAGGGAGTGATACCAGCAATTGCAGAGACTTTTCCATGTGCTGAACATAGGTACTGTCTAAAGCATATTTATGGCAACATGAAGCTGTCATGGAGAGGGCAGATGTACAAAGATTTGATATGGAAGTGTGCCACATCTACAACTGTTCAGATGTTTGACAGAAACATGGAAGCAGTTAAAGCTCATAACAAAGAAGCTCATGAGTGGTTGAAGAAGATTCCACCACAACATTGGGGGTAAACTGTATCAAGTGAATGGTTAATTTGTATAATTTTATAGGTTGAGTGGAATGGGGGTGAATTGTATCAAGTAAATGGTCTTTGGGGTGACGAGTGTGTAGTAAACATCAGGGATAGAAACTGTAGTTGTAGAAGGTGGGAGTTGAGTGGGATACCTTGCAAACATGCAGTTGCATCCATATGGAATATGGCTAGCAATGGGATTGAAACTGCAATACCAGAGTCATATTGTCATCCATCTCATTGGCTTTCAACATGGGAAGATATGTATAGGTCTAAGATTAATCCCACTAGATCACTAGAGTTTTGGGAAAAGTGCAATGTTCCAAATATAATTATCCCACCAGATCACAAATTGGAAGGCCTAAGAAAAAGAGAAGAACGAGTGCTTCTGAACTTTCAGATATAATGGTAAAAGGATCCAAATTAAGCAGGTCAGGAAAGAGTGTTACTTGCAAGTTGTGTAAGCAAGTTGGTCACAACCAAAGAAGTTGCAAGGGTCAAACTGGTGGTGGTTCACAGACTATTGGTGGAGGTTCACAGAGTGCTGGTGGTTCAAAGAATGCTAGTGGTGGTTCAAAGAAAGCTAGTGGTGGTTCAAAGTCTGGTATGGTTTCACAATCACAACAAACTATGGTGGTGGTTCAAAGTCCTGATGTTGTTTCACAGTCTACAAATTATAGTGATGGTTCACAGTCTGCAAATGATGGTGGTGGCATTGGTTCACAGACTGATGTTCTTGGTACACAGGCTCAAGTGCCCCTTGATGAGTGTGCAAATACTCATCATTTTTGGTCAATGTAAGCTGTAAAAACATCTGAAAACACTCAAATATACATCAAAATACAGAAAATATCCCAAAGATCGTGTTTTATATGTTTTAAATGCAAAATGATTAAAAACAGATGAAAATCAACCAAAGTTTGCATAATTGGCAGTTTCAGTCCCCCGACTTTCAAAATTTGAACAAAAATAGTCCCTGAGCATTTATTTTGAAAAGAAAAGTCAAACCAAGTCCTTTAAAATCAAAAATGATCTTTGGGTGAGAAGCTTTCAAAAATTTACAAGTTTAGTCCCTGAAGTTTCACATTTGGCAAGATTGGTCCCTGAACTTTCAGAATTGGCAGAAATGGCCCCTGGTGGAATATTTTGGAGGAAAAAGTCAACATTGGTCCCTGGAAAGTCACAAGTTGTCAATTTTGATCCTTTGGTGAAAAGTTTGAAGAATTTGCAGTTTGGTCCCTCAACTTTCAAAAGCTGACACATTTGGTCCCCGGGAATTTTAAAAGCGGAAAATTGCAATCATGGTCCTTGGATTAGTGGAACTTGGCAAATATTATCCTTGGGATAACTTTTAAAAATTGGCAGCATGGGTCCTTCAAAATTCAGCATGTACAAGTTTGATCCTTGGGTTTTATTCATGACTAAACCAAACGGACCCTCTTTCTTATTATTAACCCAATATCCCAAATAAACCCACTACACTTAAAACCTACACCTTGGCCCAACAACACTTTCACCCCACCAGCCCAACTTTCACTCTACGTTTTATAATACCCAGGGTCAAATAAAAGTCAAACTACACCCTTTCCCCTTCCCCCGTTTTACCCAGAGAACAAACCACCACCACCACTACTGCTATACTCCACCACACTCCACACCACCTCAAAAGCTCCCCAACACATTCCCCCAACCCACTATCACCATTTCCCACCTCCAATTCCCTACCTAACCCCAAATCACACCCTGGCAATCCTAAATCCCAACAACACTTTTTGGCGCCAAAATCCAACACACGGCTAGGAT
>LBNU01028582.1:14969-30634 GCA_014162995.1 Artemisia annua
TTTCAAAAATTTACAAGTTTAGTCCCTGAAGTTTCACATTTGGCAAGATTGGTCCCTGAACTTTCAGAATTGGCAGAAATGGCCCCTGGTGGAATATTTTGGAGGAAAAAGTCAACATTGGTCCCTGGAAAGTCACAAGTTGTCAATTTTGATCCTTTGGTGAAAAGTTTGAAGAATTTGCAGTTTGGTCCCTCAACTTTCAAAAGCTGACACATTTGGTCCCCGGGAATTTTAAAAGCGGAAAATTGCAATCATGGTCCTTGGATTAGTGGAACTTGGCAAATATTATCCTTGGGATAACTTTTAAAAATTGGCAGCATGGGTCCTTCAAAATTCAGCATGTACAAGTTTGATCCTTGGGTTTTATTCATGACTTAACCAAACGGACCCTCTTTCTTATTATTAACCCAATATCCCAAATAAACCCACTACACTTAAAACCAACACCTTGGCCCAACAACACTTTCACCCCACCAGCCCAACTTTCACCCTACGTTTTATAATACCCAGGGTCAAATAAAAGTCAAACTACACCCTTTCCCCTTCCCCCGTTTTACCCAGAGAACAAACCACCACCACCACTACTGCTATACTCCACCACACTCCACACCACCTCAAAAGCTCCCCAACACATTCCCCCAACCCACTATCACCATTTCCCACCTCCAATTCCCTACCTAACCCCAAATCACACCCTGGCAATCCTAAATCCCAACAACACTTTTTGGCGCCAAAATCCAACACACGGCTAGGATCAAGTTTAGAGCAATTAAATGGTGGGGATCACTTCGCAAGGTTCAAGAGGCCAGGTTGGAACCCTAATTCACAGTAAAGAAGCACAAGAGAGGGAATTGCTACCTTCCACATTCATAGTATAAATAGGACTTCAATGTAGCCATGATAAGGCATCCTTTTCTATTGTAATTTTCTGTTTTTCAACTTAATTTACCTTTGTAGTTTCAAATTATCCAGTTTAATTAAAGTTTTATTGAAGTTATTGAATTTCCATTTAAATTTCCAAGTTAGTTGTTGTTTATTTTAAATGTTATCTAGTTAATCTCAGAAACCTCTTTGAGTTTTGTTAAACTTATCTGAGCCAAAAGAAAAGAAAAAAAATTCAGAAAAGAAAAGAAAACAGAAAAAAAAAATATACAAAGAAAAATAAAAAATGGTGGATCAAGGTTGGAGAAGAAGAAAGAGGCTAGAATGGAATGGTTTAGAGCTCATGGGAGCATTAGGATGGTAATTGGTTCTGGTTCATTCATAGTTAATAGCTGTGGAAGAAACTTGTAAGAATTTTTCATGTCTTCCTTTATAATTTGTAATATTAAGTTCATGTTCTTAGTTACTGTTTAAATTTGCTTTGTTAGTGTTGATTAGTGATTAGCTCAGCTTAAACCTCAGTTTCATTAGTTAAGTTTGTTTATTACTTTGAAATTCATCAAATCTGCTGCTATTAAGGAGTGTTTGGTTTAGCCTATTTGATTGTGCTTTTGTGTTGTTCTGTGGTTAAAACCTGCTTAGACACATCACCTAGGCAATAACTAACCTCAATCAATCTTTGTCTTGGTCATTTTTAAAGCATAAGTCAAAATTGCATGCATATCCCCTCAACAGCTTATCTGTTGTGGAATTAGGATGGCATAACCTTCAATCCAGTTTAAAACTAGTTAGGGTTGTTCAATATAGCTTCATTTAGTGTTAATTTATCATTTCTAATCACCTAGGATCATTGTAAGTTCAATAAAGTCAACTTTTGCAATTATTTCAAAAGTCAAAAAGCTTCAATTCTAGAAATGGGACAGATTTCTTAATCAATTATAGGATTCAATATTGACTGGAATTGGATAATAATTGATGTTTTGTGTTCCTTGGTTGCTCATCTTTCATTATCAAAAAGAAAATCCAGAATTGAGGGTCATTTGTATAGGTAGATTACATCCCAAAGTGACCTGTTGGACCATGTTACTCCACTGCACCCAGCATAAGGCAGTTTTGACCCACTTTTGTTTGGCCACCACTTGTTCATTTATTGAGATTTTGACCTGATCTTTGGTGATTTTTGGAGCTTGCTAGGTTGTTTAGTTAGATCCACCTCTGGTTTGCGCTTTCATGCATGTTTGCTAGCTCAAATTAACCCCCGTTGCCACTGTTGCTGCTGGTATACACAAGCAGCATGTGCTGAGCTTGTTGTCATTGTTGTTGTTTGATCCTGCTTGCTTACCTTTTAGTTGTTAGTAGATATTAGTTGCTGTTGTTGTTTAGTTTTTTTGTTTGTGTTTGTTTGTTTAAGCTTTTGGCTTATTTGCTTAATTGGTTGGGTCGTATTGTGAACTAAAACTCACCTCGAACATGAAAGTCCAAATCTGTTGAGAAAAATAGCTTGCATAAGCTTATTTAAATCTTTCCAGCCCACGTCATTTTGTAAAAGTTGTGGTTTTAAAATTTGTTGCCCTTTTTGTGTTTGGTAAGATGGTGTAAAAAGATTTGAAAAAAAAATATTGTTTAGCAAAATGGGTGAAACCAGATTCGAACCTGTGACATCCTGATGCAAGAACAGACCCACGAAAACACACCCCACCATCTGCTCTACACTTGTTTCTTGTTATGTTTTTCTTTAGTTAAATATTCANAGTTGTTTTATATTAGGGAGTGATACCAGCAATTGCAGAGACTTTTCCATGTGCTGAACATAGGTACTGTCTAAAGCATATTTATGACAACATGAAGCTGTCATGGAGAGGGCAGATGTACAAAGATTTGTTATGGAAGTGTGCCACATCTACAACTGTTCAGATGTTTGACAGAAACATGGAAGCAGTTAAAGCTCATAACAAAGAAGCTCAAGAGTGGTTGAAGAAGATTCCACCACAACATTGGGGGTAAAACTGTATCAAGTAAATGGTTAATTTGTATAATTTTATAGGTTGAGTGGAATAGGGGTGAATTGTATCAAGTAAATGGTCCTTGGGGTGACCAGTGTGTAGTAAACATCAGGGATAGAAACTGTAGTTGTAGAAGGTGGGAGTTGAGTGGGATACCTTGCAAACATGCAGTTGCATCCATATGGAATATGGCTAGCAATGGGATTGAAACTGCCATACCAGAGTCATATTGTCATCCATCTCATTGGCTTTCAACATGGGAAGATATGTATAGGTTGAAGAAGATTCCACCACAAAATTTAGAGTTTTGGGAAAAGTGCAATGTTCCAAATATAATTATCCCACCAGATCACAAATTGGAAGGCCTAGGAAAAAGAGAAGAACGAGTGCTTCTGAACTTTCAGATATAATGGTAAAAGGATCCAAATTAAGCAGGTCAGGAAAGAGTGTTACTTGCAAGTTGTGTAAGCAAGTTGGTCACAACCAAAGAAGTTGCAAGGGTCAAACTGGTGGTGGTTCACAAACTATTGGTGGTGGTTCACAGAGTGCTGGTGGTTCAAAGAATGCTAGTGGTGGTTCAAAGAAAGCTAGTGGTGGTTCAAAGTCTGGTATGGTTTCACAATCACAACAAACTATGGTGGTGGTTCAAAGTCCTGATGTTGTTTCACAGTCTACAAATTATAGTGGTGGTTTACAGTCTGCAAATGATGGTGGTGGCATTGGTTCACAGACTGATGTTCTTGGTAGACAGGCTCAATTGCCCCTACAAAAAATGCCTCAGCTTCACCAAGTGCAAGAGTGAGAGTACATCCTTCATTCCTACATTCATCACCAACAAAACTGACAAAGATAAGTGCAAAGAGACTTTCTTAAACTTTTAATGTTATGAACGTGTTAATACTTTGGTTATTTAGTCTTTATGTTGTGTCTGTGTTACTACTTAGTGTGATTTCAAGACTTTGGTATTTTGGTATTATGCCTTTGTTATCATTTTGTGACTTGGGTAAGACTTTGAAAGTCAATGGGTCATATGTACTACATATGTTACTAATGGTATTATTGTGTTTTTGTTAATAATGATTTATTGCTTTATTTGTTGTGTTTGGGTAATACTTTGAAAGTCAATGGGTCACACTACATATAGCAACCAAAGTCAATGGGTCAAAGTCAACTACATTTTGTTTAATGCATTCACAGTCAATGGGTCAAAGTCAATTTGAAACTACATATAACAACCAAGACTTTAATAGCATTTACTTTTACCTAGAGTTATGTGTTGCTATGCTCTTTATATTTACATACACGAGTCATTCAGACCCGGGCGATGCCTCGGGCTGTATATGATGGTATTATATATTTAAATTGTTATTGTTCAGCACAAATTTTCGTCATTTTGATCATGGATCCGTCATTTATTTTCATCATTTTATATTCGGGACGTATTTTTGTCATTGTATATATAAGTTATCATGGAAGCATACATTTTGTAAGCATGATACGTATTTAAAATAGTTTATTAACATGTAATCTTTTAAGATGTATTTTTTACATAATATTTTTTGTCTATTTATTTTGGTATTGACTCTATCATTTTTTATTGGAACTAACTAATATTAATACATTGGGCTAAGTTATAACTATTTCTTATGATAGTCAACAATGCCCGTGCGATACACATGTTCTGTATAGAAGTTTTCATAGATTTAAAATACGTGCGATGCACATGGGCTATATAGAAGTTTTCATAGCGTAATATTCGACATTTATTTTAGTCATTTTATATTTAAGTTTTCATGGTGTCACACATTTGCTAAGCTTTATACGTACTTAGAATACTTTATTGAGTTGCACATGTGCTGTATATAAATTTTTATATCGTAATCTTCAGAACTTATTTTCGTCATTATATATCTAAGCTGTGATGGTATCACATTTCTAAGCATGACACACATTTAAAATAGTTTATTGACAATAAAAGAGTATATGTGAAGAGATTTTTTTCAAGATGTTACATTGAAAAGAGTCTCTTCACATGTAATTTTTTAATATGTATAAGTTACATAAATTATTTTAAATATGAAGCGATGACATTAATGTTGGAGACCTTTTATATTCATCCACGTGCAATGCACACAGGTTTGGACTTCCTCAGGACCATGCGATGCACACAGGTTGGATCTAATTGTTTTTTTCGTAATGTTCGGGACTAATTTTCGGTTCATGTTTGAAACTCTCATTTTTTTGTGAAAGACGGACTTCGTTGTTCAAATAAATTACATTATTAAAAGCGAACTATAAAACAAATTTCCTTTTTAACAAAACTATAAAAACATAAAACATTAAAGTGATTAGTATATTCAAGAGTATAAATTATAATTCGTATAGTTAAATATTGCATGTTTAATTTGTAACGTACTATCAATATGAATGCTAAGTATTCATCTATATTGACACCGGTGGCCGTGTCATTGTTCTTGTTGTTGTTCTTCTTGTTGTTGTCTTTGTCGTTGTTGTTCATTGGCATTTTGCATGTTTTGTTCTTGATACAATTTTCGTGACTTGTCATTCTCTTTCTTTAATGTGAAGAGGTTTTTTGCAAAATGTTATATTTAAATGAGGCTTTTCATATGTAATCTTTTAATGTGAGTAAGTTACATAAATTATTTTTTAATTAATGCATTATTACAACATTTTTCCATAAACTATAATATCGAATTTGGAGCATTCATTAGTAACTCATTCTAAGTATTTACAGTATGACGACATGAATCACATGATCTCAAACTCAAATGAATAATGTTTACCTCGTGATAGGTGTAGGATAAAATTTGAAATACAATTTTCTTCTCCTTTATATACTTCTTCGATTTAGAAGATTCTCATTGTTATGATGATAGTGTGAAGATATTTTTATTATATACTACCATTTGCAATATGTAACATCGACATAATTTACACAGTCATATCAAATATCAAAGTCACGCAATATTCCAAGACGTTTAATTAAGAAAGTGACATTAACACAAAGCAAGACAAAAAACTACATTAAGAGCAAAAATATTAAAATGCACCAACAAAGTGTAGTAATAATTATTGACTAAAAATTGAATGCTCTTCACATTATTTTCAATAAACCTACTTGCTAACGAATCAATAGTATTAGCCCGTTTATCGGTATTACATGAAGTAAAATATTGCATGTTTAATTTGTAACGTACTATTAATATGAATGCTAAGTATTCATCCCACCGGTGGCCGTGGCGTTGATCTTGTTGTTGTTGTTGTCTTTGTCGTTGTTGTTCATTGGACTTTTGCATGTTTTGTGCTTGACACAATTTTTGTGACTTCTCGATCTCTTTCTTTAATGCTTCTTAATGCGCTACAAAAAAAATAGATAAAGTTGATCGTTAGTAACTTAAATACAGTTAATCAATATATTGCATTTTCGATCAAAGTAAAAATGTTCGTGCATGTTCCACTTAATTGATAAGACAACGATGTGTAGGATCTCTTAAACCATTAGAGAAGATGATGTTACTACCAAATCTCCTAAGCTACCATCTTTATGTCCTACATTGTTACACACAAAAAATACACGTGAAATTTACATAAAATAATATAAATCAATATGCTAAATAAGTAAGACGATATGATGCTTACTTTACCACCATAATAAGTTGTATCCCAATGTGCACGCGGTGTGGAGGAAGTTGTGGTTTGTTGTGTGTGATTTTTGACACATTATATAGTTGATAAAATATTTGTAACTCATGGACGGGAAGGTAAAAAGACTAACCACTAATTGGTGTGTTTAATTTATGCATTCATGGCATTTTTGGTTTGTATTCTTTGAGGTTTATAGATGGCTTGAAACATGTTGTACCGTACAAACTTTTGTGCACGATTCCTATGTACTTACCCTTATGCATGACTATTAAATCAATGTACTAACACATGAAGCTTCCACATTTCACTTTCAATTCATGAAACATTTATTGTGAGCACTTTGCATTTATAAGACAACTTAAGCTTTTAGTATATAAGATACGCACAACATTACACACAACATTACACCATAAAAATCTGTCAAGCACTAAACCTAATCCAAACTTCACAACAATGAGTTCCAACAAAGATATCATTGACATATCATCTGATGAACTCATGTCTCCTAGACCTGATTGGAATTTACCCTACAATACTAGTACAAGCTTTGGTAAGAAAATGACAAAGGGAAAGGTTGTTGAGTCAAGCTCTGATTTCAGCTCCTTTAATGCTAGCTGAGTGTCTAGCTATCATTCAACCTATGAAGATGATCAAGCTGAGTCAAAGAAGGCTACTCCTGGTCATCAAGCTGAGTCAAAGAAGGCTACAATCTCAAAAAAGGCTACTCCTATTCAAACTCAGTCAATCGCTGGTAAAAGGGCTGTAGTTGCAAGCCTGGCAAATGTGCACACTTGGGCAGCAATCCAAGAACAGAAATGGAAGAGAGGGACACCGCCAACTGGCACAGACCCAAGTGCAATGTGTAAAGGGAAAGGGAAAAGGATAATGGGCTAGCTTTTTATGTTGCTTCAACCTCTGTGTAATGTCTTTATCTTTTGCTGCCAGTTTAACAACTTCTATGTAATGACAATATGCATCTATGTATGCTCCTACTAATCAATGAAATATGCATCTATGTATGCAATAATGAAGTAAAAGTTAAATGCTACTTATTTGTCAAGTTAAAACTGCTACTTTTCATTCATCTTATACCCAAAATTCAACTAGAACAAGTACTTCACTGTCTTACTAAAATACCACTTACATTCATACCGTACTGCTAAAATACCACTTACATTCATAACACTAAATAAAGGAAAAAAAAACAACCAACTGATAAACAACAACTTCTTGAGTCTTTTAGCTTCAACAAATTTTTTCATGTAGTTCTCCTTGAAGGCGATTCATTGAGTTTAATAAACCAGGAATGATTTGATCAACTCTATCACACATACAAGGATCATACCAATTTATTATCCCACAATTTGGTACCTATAAACCAAATCGAAAAATTAGGTCAAATTAGGTCACATTAGGGGATTTTTTAAAAATAGAAAATTGAAGACTTACTCTTTTACTACAACAATAAAATCGTATGCCTGGGTTATATGGTGTCCATGAAGTTTTCATGATGGCTTATGATCCACAGTGGTTGCATCTCACCATTGTTGCATCAGTGTGTGTTTGTGTGTGTGTTTGTGTTGTGTAACGGTAGAGAAAAACATATACAATGATTAGGCAAACATAGAAAGACTATAATACCCCCTACATATTAGCCACGTCACAAGAATTAATGGTCAACTGACGGATATCTTGGTCAACGGACCAAATGCGTATTGGGTCAAAACCATAGGGACTGGATCCGGGTAAAAAAAAGTTTAGGAACCATTTTCGTTTCACCCGATAAACCACATGGACGATTTATGACATTTACTCTAAATATTACAAAAGTCTTAAAATTAAGACATACAATATATTAAGCTTTTGGTGTAAATCAATTAAACACACATCTCAAAATCTAAAATATAAGAATACAACCTTAAAGATACTAATTAATGTTATTTGTGTCAAACTAGAATAATTACACTTGATACAACAACAACAACCGTGATTCATAATAAGGTGAAGTATAAAGCACGGATGGGTAAAACAATAACATTGAGTTCCAATATGATTTATAAAAATAAATAAATAAATAAATGTGTAAAGCAACAATAATACTCATAACAAATTATATGAGAAAGGGGTGTGTAGTGGAGCTATGCCAATAAAAAGACTTTCACATAAGTGTTTTTTGAGAAAGAGTGAGCTTCTTAACAAAAGTACAAAACTCATGCTTTTCTACTACATGTCATTGTCTTTGACTTATGAAATCACATGGATGACTCATTTTTACTATATTTATTACCATATTTATTTCGAGCCATATCTCCTTACAATTGATAAAAAAAAATGTTACATCCATGTGTTAGTTGTTTCTTATTCCACTCACTTATGTGTAGAGGTATTCACGAGTTGGATCAGTTCGGTTAGTTGGAAGATTTAAATTATATATCGCGGAGCGGGTAATTCATTTCACAACCCCAAATCGAACCGTACTAGGCGGATAAACGGACATACGGGTATTCGAAATAAGCGGTTACTCGCGGTTTGAGTCACGGTTAACCATTTTAGACATTTGATGCGTGTTGTGTCACGTGTAGTATAGAGGTGATTTAGCCTATTCAATTTTTAAATTTATATTTTCCCGACTTATCCTATAACACACACACACTAACGAGCAGTGTACCCGATCAGTATTTAGATAGTGGTAAGCAGAGTGTCGATCACTAAGAGTGAAACGTAATATCTAGTTAACCTAATCAGTATTTTAATATTCTAAGGTAGTTTTACAACCTAATCTAATGCAAGGGGGTTTAGTCTGAGAGACTAGCACAATTTTGTAGATACAACAATAAAAGTAAAACTAATGAGAAAGAATCAAAGAATAGCAAACACGTACACGGATAGATAATAGATGCAGATAGAAGGCATGTCCTTTGGTTAAGTAACTTGTCACTTGTTTTATTGCTAGTTTTATATTATGAGTATCGTAATCTTATCTGTCTCGTTGAATCTTAAATATAGTCGAGTAAACCCTTAATGATCACTTATGCCTATCCCACTTATCTAGACACTAGTTAAGTAGGCGAGGAGGGGGTATGGCAGCCCAAGCAACACTCAGCTAGACACAGAGGTTATCAAAGCACATATAAAAAGAACCAAAAAAATATCATATAAACTTTAATCGATAGGAAAGCAATTTTAAGTGGAGCAGTATGGTGGACACAAGCCCATCAATCCTGATGGATTAAAGCTTACTATTTTATACGTATGCAGGACCTTCTTACTGCTCTAAGATCTTCGTTTATGGTCTGTCTTGTGTTGCTTCTTCGTCTGAATTCGTCTCCTTAGGATTATGTTGCACACAAAATTCGTAGGTAATGATGGTCTATTATAGTTTCTGTCTGAGGATTCGATGCGGCGCATCAACTTATTAGATGCGGCACATTAAGGTAACTTCGCGTGGGGTCCAAGATTTATATATTCTAGAATCTTCGTACACCGTCTTCAAATGCGGCGTAACTTAATTATTTATGCGGCGCATGTCCTTCAGTATCTTGGATTGTATTTGGTGAAGTCTTGATAATAATACGCCGTATGTCAATATTGTGATGCGGCGTATCTGGAGTAGAACAAGCTGGATCTTCTTCGTTGACCAAAGTTTCATATGTGGCGCATGCTAGAATCGCATGTGGCACATTCTTCAAAGTCAGGCAATGGTCTTCGAATTCATCTAAGTATGATTGTGTGGCGCATCTGTCTAGAATTAGGCGGCGTATCTCCTTGATTTCAGTGGACTTTTCCATCTTGATTAATTTGCTTCATAATTAGTCCAAAATCGCCAAGTTTCACCTATTGCTTGTTATTTCCTGAGAATTACTAAAGTGAACAACCAAGCACCAATTCTTGCATAATAAAGTAAAACAAGTCAATTAAATAGGATAAATGATGTCAAGATAATGTACTTATTTGATGTCATCAACGTTTCACCGAGTTTAATAGTATGAACAATAACATGACTTAGAGTGTAAAATGTCAATTCACTAAAATTAGAAATTTGAATAACTAGAGTCATTTTAAAGTTATCCCGTCGCAATAATTACATTTAAATAAACATAAATAACAAATTAACAAAAAATATTTATTCGATGTTTATAGGTTGTGATTACATTAATCATTTTTCACACATAGAGGTTTAGTAAATGTTTACCTAAGGAGCCTAAAAGGCGTAATACAATAAAAGTTTTGCAATAGTATAATCAATACTTGGACAATTATTTGAATATTTAGTTTAGAAAACTTCATGTATATTATACACGGTTTGGTTCGGTTAACCACGAATATCCAAAAATAAAAACTTTTTTGATTTCATATGTTCTTTATGTTTGCTTTGTAGAGATGACTTTGAAGAAGTTCATCCATATTCCTGGCAACCGCACCATCACCTTTTCTATTAAACCTGTGAACACTCCAATGATCATTCGGAGTCCCTTTATTCAAGCTTTGGAGCCTCAAGTTGATGAAAAGCAGTATGTTGGTTCTGTAGGCCCTAATGACTAGAATGTCATTGAGGTGAATGATGAAGAGGAGACTCATTCTCAGGAAGCTAACCCTGATTTACGAGTAAGATCGTTCAAAGGAGGTCTATCACAGCAGCCTTGCATGAAGAACCTACCTTGAAAATTGATAAGGCGAAAAGTGTACCGCTTTTCGGGGGTCATTTAAGCCCTAAATCGTATTTATTTGATCAATTATTGCCCTAAATCGTTCCTTTTGTCATTTTAGGTACTTTGGAGAGAAATTCTGGAAAAGGAAGCATTTTGGGATGTTTTTGGAGCATTAAAGTGAAGAATTCGACAAAGTGCTAAAGTCTGATGAATAGTACCCGTGACGGCGTCAAGCTTAGATGTGACGCCGTCAAGCCTTAATAGGCCAGAACGGTTTATAACGTAATGGCCTGGTGACGGCGTCAAGCTTATACCTGATGGCCATCACGTTATACGGGCTGACGCCGTCAGAACCCCTCGGACAGCAAATTGCCTATAAATACAGCATCATAACTTCATTATTTGTAAGCTCCAAACCCTAAGTCCGATTCTAGGGTTAGGGTAGGTGTTTTTCCAGCAACTTAGAGGGTCTTAATCACTCCATAAACATCTTGTATTGGTGTGTTGATTCTATCTTAATTATGTCTTCCATTATTATTGTTGCTTGTTCTTTATTGATTATGTTTTGCTAAATCACCTAGTGTCTACTTATGATTGTGTGAAACTTGTATATAATCAATTAGATCTTATTGATTTCTTGTTGATGTTTGTGTCTATCTTCATCAATGAGGGCTTGTTGATGTGTGTGTCTAACTCCATCAATTAAGGCGTGACAACTTCAATAGATCTAGTTGGTTTAGTTTATAATTCTTGTTTCCTATTGATTCTTGTTTTGATTGAATGTTCCATCGATGTTAGGCTTAAGAAAACTGGCCAACCTCCTTTATGGTAACGTGCTTGAACGTCTTAAGAAACATGTAGTCGAGGCATACTAGGCTATTAAGGTAGTATTTAACGCATGAGCCACTGTTTACAATCCCTATGGTTATGTAGTGCATGGCATAGGAGGAGATAAGAGCTCATAGAATTGGAGAGATATGTATGCCACTCCATGAGTTATTAGGAATACACCCGTCAATTAAAACAAGGTTTACAGTCAATAGGTAGAATTTGATAGCTAGCAAGGAGTAATACATCATAGGTAGACATGCTTCACTTCCCTTGTAGAACCCTAGTTTACTTTCCTACACAATAGTTTAAGTAGTAGCTTTTGGGTTAGTTGATTAGCAACTAATTCCGCCCCTTCTTCCAAAACCCGAGATCTTTACTTGCTTTCCATAAAACATAAAAATACAAAAAGAATTATCCCTCATCTCTAAACCTAGTAGATAAATTTCAATCCTAACGAACACTATTCTTTGAGTTGAACGATCAATCCCCCGTACTTACCACTTCACTATACTACATCGGTCAGGTACACTGCCTGGTGGGGTTGTAAGCCTCTTGAGATCCCTCGAGAGGTAAAACCTGTTGTAAGGTTGCAAAACCACGCATCAAGTTTTTGGCGCCGCAGCCCGGGGAATAGTTATTGCTTAGGTTGAAAATTTTGTTTTTATTGGGTCTACTCATTAGATTCCTATCTAGTGAGATTTTTATTTTCTTTTTATTAGCTTTCATGTAATCTATCTTTTTCCTTGTGCCCTTTGTTTGTAAAACCATTTTCATTTGTCATCATGGCGGATGAAATTCCATTTAGATCACTAACAATAGAGGAACAATTAGTTTACTCGGATAGATTTGCTTCTTGTTGTTCCAATGAATTTTTAAGTGATCTTTTGTATATACAAGAGGAGATGGGCGTAAAGTTTGATAGGTTTGATGAATTGTGTGCATGTGTGGCCTCTATTAAACAATCGTTGTTAGGATCAATTCCTTTTAGTAAGGCCCTTTGGAAAGATTTTGAGGAAAGCCTCCTAACCGTGAACCATAAGTTTAATGAATTAATGGGTTCGTACACATCACAACTTGAGGAAACAATTGAGGAGTATTTAGCCAAACATGATCACATTGAGCAAAAAGACCTAGGTTTTATGATCAATGACTTTGAATCTCAAGGAACACATGATGAATCCTTTAGGCAAATTGAACATAGTGATCAAGTTATTGAGGAGGATTCTCACGAATCGGACTTAGAACTTGAGATGGCTAGAGAAGGATTTGAGATACTTAGGAACATGTTTGGGTTAGATTCTACTAAAACACATGATGAAGTAAATAACACAAACCTACAAAGTACCCCACATACTCAACCATCATTTGAGGCACCCACACCGCTCGTGACTTACCCGGAAGAAGTAGAAGAGACTTTAAGAATCCCGATGGAGGTAGAACCATTGAACCAAATACAACTAGAGGATATAGGTTTGAACACTTGTAATGATAGCCTTACTCTTAGTTCTAGGGAATTTCCTAGTGTTGATAAACCGGAACCTCAACCTTTACACAACTTTGCATCCTTAGATTTACATCTAGGAGACAAAAGAGGAACCGACCCACCCATCAACCAATATTATCCGGGTAGTTTTAGGATGAAGGAAGCCATTCACTCACCCCCTTCACCTCATGTGGCATATTTCCACCCTAAGNATAAACCGGAACCTCAACCTTTACACAACTTTGCATCCTTAGATTTACATCTAGGAGACAAAAGAGGAACCGACCCACCCATCAACCAATATTATCCGGGTAGTTTTAGGATGAAGGAAGCCATTCACTCACCCCCTTCACCTCATGTGGCATATTTCCACCCTAAGGGTGTGTATCGCTACTTCCACCCGCACTTAATTCTAAGTGAAGGGAAAACCTCCCCTACTTCTGTTAAATAAGGGTAGAGTCAGGCTCGTGACTCGAACAAAAACAAGCGCTTATTGGGAGGCAACCCAAGCTTTATTTGCTTTATTTGTTTGTTTGTTTGTTTTTATTTCCGTATGTGTGTTTTATTTTTCTTGTTATTGGTTCATGTTTCAAATAAAATTGTGAAAATGCTTTATCTTGTTTTTAACTTCGTCTTAACTACATATAAAGGTATTTTGCAAAAGATAAGTGTAAGGGAAATCTAAATCTGTTTTAAAGAACAAGATTGAACATGAATCATAACAATATTAAATTAGCATACATATTAGTGTTTGTTCGAGTCAAATGCTTGTATCGAGTCACAATCAATGTTTTACAGAATTTCTAGGAATTAAAACTTCCCGTAATCTGTAAACATTCATTTTGCAAGCATTATATCTTTAATTGTTTTATTTCTAAGTCTGGAATTACATCTAGTTGTGAGTTATCTTTGTTCGGTTTGATGCTTTGGTTTTTCGTGTTTGTTTTCTCAGGTTTAACAGGTTATGTTGGACAAGAAGATGATTTATATTTCGGAAGGGAAGCTTTGAGCGTTCATTTTCTTGGAAGAAGATCTAACCATGTTACCACATTATCCACCGAGCGAATCAGGGGAGTATTTGATCTCATTCTTTTACCTTATTTACTTTTACATCTTATTATTTGAACATTGGGGACAATGTTCATCATAAGTGTAAGGGGGGTAAATTACGATACCTTAGAGAATGCAATTACGCTTGATTTTTGTTTGTTTAATGGTAGATGTGTAATAAAACTGAGAGAAATACCTGTTAGGGTAATTTTAGTACCAAATTTAAAATTTTTTACAACATATAAGAGTGAAACTTTGGTCTTAATAAGCGTCTCATGGATAGGAGTTATATGACTAGCACAAAACCGTACCACTAAAAAATTTTCCACCCCAAATATGTGAGGTTCGCCCCTAGAATTGGTAGGAAAAGCATTTATGCTATGATGTGTGTACCGGTAGCACTTAGATTCTAGAACTTGCGATAGGACCATCCCAAATCCACAAGTGAGACTACATTCGTGTAGTTAGATTTACTACATGATAAGAGGCATTAGGATTAACCCATTGTTTTACACCTGTGTTTTTGTTATAATTACATTGACTTCATTGGTCAAGTAATTTTCCCACACCTTTGCATTGTACTCATTTTTAGTACACGATACCCCTAGTACACCCTCCAGAGCCTATCCTTTTCGTTTCTAACTTTAAGCATCTTACATAAAGGAAGAATTTGTTACACCCCACTTAAATGTACACCCAAATCGCATTAGCCTACCTTGTATGCACTCACCTTTAGTGCATTATTGTGACAACATTTGTTAAACCCTTAGTTAATTATCTAATTGATTACATGGTTGCTAAGTCGAGTCATATCCTTGTACATATTGTTTTGGGACGATTGGAACTCATGGGTAAAGTACTAGTGTAATGGAGTAATGGGGAAGAACAACATTATTACCCCCATATGTGCTAAATATTTTAAAAGTACTCCAAGTGTTTCGATTATCTTAATTCGAGTCATTAGTTTAGTTATTTGTAAAGTATGTAAAAGTTTAAGTGTAAGGGGAGAATCGAGGCCCCTATGATGTATTATTTTGGATGGCTTTGCTCTCACGGAAGCCATTGTAGGGCAAGAATGTATGCAAAAAAAAAAAAAAAAAA
>LBNU01028582.1:31077-50484 GCA_014162995.1 Artemisia annua
AATCATCCCTCATCTCTAGACCTAGTAGATAAATTTCAATCCTAACGAACACTATTCTTTGAGTTGAACGATCAATCCCCCGTACTTACCACTTCACTATACTACATCGGTCAGGTACACTGCCTGGTGGGGTTGTAAGCCTCTTGAGATCCCTCGAGAGGTAAAACCTGTTGTAAGGTCACAAAACCACGCATCAAAAATGAAGCAAGTGACTGTTTTGGGCTCAAACAGCTCTCGGTAGGAGACCAAGAAAAGGAAGCAGGAGGCTCCGAGAAGGGGAGATTTGAAGGGGAATGCTCCTCTTCTTGCAGCCTCAGGTTCGCTTTCAAATGGTGTAGGTAAGCATCCTAGGGTCTGGCTCGTCAATTAGTTGTGGAGGAAATTGGAGATAATGATCCTTTTCTTAAAAGTAAGTTTTTCTCTTTTCTTTTTTCATTGTTATGTTCGTTCTTGTACTTTTCCATCATTCATCATTTTCCATTTTTTGTTTGTTTCATCCCTTATGCACTCAAGAAGCCTATTCTGCTCATAATATCATGTCCAGACTGCCATGTCATGTGGTCCAAAGATGGCTTGACGGGTTAACCTTGGATGTGGATAGTAAAATAAAATTAAAAAGAAAATGAAAAAGAAAAAAAAAAAAGAAATCTTTTCCGGGCGACCTTACTTAATCTAACAAAGAGGATTAAAAAAATAAAAATAAAACAAAAATAAAATAACATGAGTCGTTCGCATATAACTATAATATCATGTATTCATTTACAGATCACAGTAACACGTGCTTTCCGTTTGAGATTTAAAAATAATATTGGGGCACTTGCATTATGAGGAAAAAAAAAAGTATTAAGAAAACAATGAAAATTGATATGTTTAATTAAGAGCCATATATTCTTCAAAAAAAATTAAGAGCCATATAATTTATGAGAAAAAAAAAGTATTAAGAAAACAATAAAAATAAAACAAAAATAAAATAACATGAGTCGTTCGCATATAACTATAATATCATGTATTCATTTAAAGATCACAGTAACACGTGCTTTCTGTTTGAGATTTAAAAATAATATTGGGGCACTTGCATTATGAGAAAAAAAAAAGTATTAAGAAAACAATGAAAATTGATATATTTAATTAAGAGCCATATATTCTTCAAAAAAAAAATTAAGAGCCATATAATTTATTTAAAATTTAATAACTATATTTTTAGTAATTACTTTATTATTATTATTATTGTTATTATTATTATTATACAAAATTGATGAAATTTTTTTATGTGATTAAATTGTTTTAATTTTGACTTTTTATTTTATAATGGAATGATTATATTTTTCTTGACAAAATTAAACTCTTATTGGCCCAATTGAAAAATCCTCAAAAATTTAATTATCTATTTTGTTTGTTCTCTTATATCAAAGACATTTGTATTCATCCTTAACATGTTAAGAGCACTTGGCATCATGACTTGAGGTTATGCCATAACTCAGCGTCATATCAGCACCACATCAGCTTTAACATTTAAACCTTAACTCACCAAAAACACCCCTTATCATAACACAACCATAACACTACCTTTTGAGTCCTACTTTTATTTAAATACTTACAAACTACACACACATAAACATCACCTTTTTGTCCACTAGCAACCATAACTCAACGTTACCAGACTCAACCATAAGTAGAGAAGGGCGGTATCATAACTTGATCATAACTCACGTTAACTTACCTCCACGTAGGCCATAACGCAAGATTGAATGCTTGATACCGTGTGCTCTTATAAAACTACCGAAAGTATAACAAATGTTTATAGTGCAATCGAATCATATCATGCTAAGACCCGAACTCGTTGTGACTGTACATATTTTTATTTTTTTGTAATATCAAGAACTCCAGCTAGAAGGGAACCCAAATGCAAAGCCACGTTAGCTTTGAGAAGCCCAATATACGTTAGCATAATGCCATAATTGGTTAGCATAATTTCAACCCAACAATAACAACTTTATACCTCGGATCCAAAACCGGTACATGATGATTTTGTATTTGGTTTAGTTGTACTTCTCATTTTCAGTTAGGTTCAATCCCGAATTGATGCACCTAATTGTCACTTCGGCCCCTTTATGAGTTTTATAAACTAACAACTTATCAAGCTGGTTGCATTCACGAACTTAGTTAAGAGTAAAACAACTCGATATTCATAAAAATGTTACCGATACTTAAAGTTAAAACTGTATAAAATAAGCTATATCGTCATTATAGTAATCTAGTTCATGAATATATAGGATGTTTTAACCATCTAAAGCAAGTCAAAAGAAGTATTGATGAGACAACTGAACCCAACTGCTTCGACTTGTATTTACCTTGCTCTTGTTCCTATCGCGTCCTACTAGCTCATCTTTCGAGTCAGTAAAAAGGAACACCAGCTAAAAGTCAATTCAATGAAACATTGACACCGAAACCTTAAAAATTAGAAATTTGTATATACATAACGTACAAGTCAATATCCACATGACTTTTATTTTTCAACTACATCGACTTATATTTACCTGTTATGGTAAGAAAACAAAGTTACATTAAATGAAACTCATTTCTCTAATTTTATTGATGACTAATCGAAAATTAAAAATTAAATAAATTAAAAACAGAAATATAGACATAATAGTTACTATGAAGTCGCCTTGGGATTAATCAATCGGATGTCGAGTCGAAAATTCAAGTAAAAAATAAACAATAATAAAAAAATAATGAAGTTGGAGTTTAGCATAAACTTCATCCTTTAACATCGTGTCACACAAAGAAGAATGATAATACATTTTTTTGGACAACATATACATCCATATATAAGTGGATGCTATTGTCAATGGTCGTAAAATGGGTTGTTCGAATGGTTTTGTAATGAGTGTGAAGTTGTGAACTTCAACAAGTAACTATAACTTCTACTTAATTGAATACGACAAGTATCTAACTAATTACACATGGTTAATAAAATCAAAAACTTGGGCTACTTTTGAATTTTTCTACTTTTCCATTTAACTATGTAAGTTTTGCGTTTTAGTTTTACTGATTTGGCACCTTATAAAAAATATAATGATCAATATATATCAATCTTTTTGTAAATAAACAAATGGAAACTATCATAGCTAATTTATTTTGTTGTTGAAATATAACATCATCACCGTATAGAAGTTAGTATACATGAAGAGTATACGAGTGTTGAAAAATTCAAAAGATCTTTACGTGAACGTGAGGGAATTGGCAATGGCGTCAAAAGCTTATATTTACGGTTAAAATTTAGGGTATGTTTGGCGAAAGTAATTGTTGCTTGAACTGAAGATGGTGCTGGTGCTGGAGATTATAAAAAGATATTATTTTTATAAGCTGCATGAAGTAACTTTTGGTTTTAAGAGATTATGGAAGATTATTTGTTTTAGAATCTCTTATAAGTTATGTCTGCCAAACAAGGATTATTTTTTAAATAGCTTATTTTTTGAAAAAATAAGCATAATCTCTCAACAATCTTGTGTGCCAAATAATATTGTCAAGTTGATTTTAGTAGGAGGATTTAGCATTTCTTTTATTGATAACAAAATTGTATGTCAAGTTGGGTCATTATAAGTTGCTATAATAAAGGGCAAGCTTTATCAAGTTATATTAAGGCTATGTTTGGCAAAAGTAGTTGTGAGCAGTAGCAGTGAGCACTAGCAGTGAGCAGTAGCAGTGAGCTGTGAGCAGTAGCCAAAAAAGCTCACAGCTTCATAAAGAAGCATCGGGAAAATGAGCTTTCCTAAAAAATAGCAAAGCCCACAGCTCTCATGCCAAACGAACACTAAAAATCAAAAAGCTCATTGTTTACCGCTCATTACCCAAAAAAGCTCCAAAAAGCTTTGTGCCAAACATAGCCTAAATCAATAGAGTTTTCAGTTGAGCACTAACAACATTGAGTTTCGATCATATAAAAGTTTCAACTGCAAGTGGAATAACAAATAACTATATGAATCCCCTATTCGAATATTCGATCTACATTTAGTAGTGAATATATATATATATATATGTTTTTAAGTTTTTCAGTCAAGTTCAAACTTTCTCGCCCATTCTTCAAGCCTAGCAAATTTCTTCAAGCTGAGTCGAGCCTATGTAAAAACAAAGTGTGTTTTATATGACTTTATGACCATTCCACAAGATGATTTTTATATATTTTTGGTCTTAAAGATTCAAACTTTTCTATAGGAAATACATATGCACAAGTTATATACTTATATCTAATAAAAATATCAAAGATTTAAACGACAATGTAAAAAACAATCCTACAAATATGTCAGCAGTATATACTTTCAAAGATATTTATAATTTATAAAATCATACTTTAAATAAAAGTCACGATGGATTAAAATACAAAAAAAGGGCAATAAATGAGAAAAAACAGGCGTTGACTACAAGTATATTTGGCTGCTTCATGCAACTTGAAGGTCTTTCTTCCATGATGAGGGGTCACTTGTGTAGGTTTGATCTTTGATTTTCAAACCTTTGAATTTGCTTCATTCACTAGTTTAACGTTTTTTATAATTCAAACCTTTGAGTTTATTTGCTTATATAAGTTCAATAAATTATAAATTTTTTATCATCGATATATAAAGAAATATCTAGCTTATGAAAGCTGTTATAACTCAAGTAGAATGTTATCAATTATTTTAACGCTAATCACTTAACATCCATTCTAGTTTATGGAAGTGTTTGAAAAAGTATGAAAAGATTTAAAAAATATGGACCACAACGAACATATATTTAGAGTTTATGTGGTGTTAATTATTTGGGAAGTGATTTGCACATTTTTAATTTTTATTGACATATTTTAATGTATAGAGTAGGAATCCAGTGGAAAGTAAATTAAAATAAGAAGTGGTGAGAAGTGATTAAAACCACACATTTGAGATGCAACGACTTGCATTATATACATTTCTATTCATATTAGATGCAACATCTTAAGTTTCGAAAGCTAATTTGATGTATAGATTGTGCAAATTGATTTTCATGATTTCAGCACGTGCAAAGGAACAAAAAACAAGAGAAATCATGAAATGCATCTAATATACGTATATGCATCTGATTAAAAGCTAGAAACACACTATGATGTATTATAATGCATCTATGATTATAGGGATGCATCTAATTTACAATTCAATTAAAGTGGTTAACACTTTTTGAAATAAAGAAAAATAATTATAAAATTTAACACCAACATTAAATAATAACACTAAAAGTAACACAAATGCATCTGTCTGCACTATCGCGCGGGCAAACCCGCTCGTTGTAGTATAACTTCCAAAAACTACATAATTAGTCGNTTTTTTTTTTTTTTTTTTTTTTTTTTTTTTTTTTTTTTTTTTTTTTTTTTTTGGCTGCAATGGTGAGTATTTATACTTTGAAAAGAAGTTAGAAATGCCCTAATATTAACTAATCATACCTTACCCTCAATTTTTATTACACATTAATTATACTTTAAAAAAAATATTAAAGTTATTTCCCGAGTATAGTTTATTTCGAGAACATATTAACGACACGGCGCTTGATTAAACAATCTTGATACCTTCTAAGACGATGACTAACAGTGTATTCACATTTGATCTAACATTCTTTATAAATGAACTTTAAAAATTGAAATCATTTAATCTACATATATTTTTATAATAACAATCTATATTCCCGATAGCGTTTATTTGATGATGGATCATTATATAAACCTCTGAATATGTCATCTCGACATGCAAACATTATATTTTAATAACCTATTTGGCTTATCAAATATAGCTTTAACTTTCTAAAAAATTCATCTTTAACTTTTAATAGTAGAAAAGTACTAGAAATATATTCTTTGAAGCCTATGATACGTCTATGACTCTTGGAAAGATTGAGATTTTGATACTCTATCTATGCTTTCGTTGCTTTGAATCTTGACAGCTCTTGGGTCTCCTCGAACTTTAATTTGACCGTTTACCCCCTTTTTTATTGACCCGCCAGGATAAATGAGGTCAAATAATCCGGCTAAAATATTAGCCAAATTACTACAACAAGTTGCTTTAAATAATGGTAATTCCCTTTACGTATTGATGAAAGTATTGCCATCAATAAATAAGTAAAATCACTATTCAGAGAAAATGACGGTAAATTCTTGAAATGACGAGTACGTGTTGACATTTTACGGATATTAATTTATTATATATGTCATTGTTAACTTAAGAGTTATTATGTGTGAACGAAATAAAGCAAAACAGTTCCTAAAATGCAAAGGCAACAAATTCGTTTCACTTCAAGGGTATTATTCCATTTTTTAGTTCAAGTTGAGGTCGATTAACATATAGCTTCAACATCAAATGACATCTAGTACTCTAGTGGCATGTGAGTCGTAAAATCGAAGATGGAAAAAGACAGATAATAATCAAATGATTTTGGTGAATGATAAAACTCCTGGAGGTATTAAATTTATTAATCAAGCATATATGGTAAATGTCATATGGAACTCTAATGATCATAAACCCACAACCAGGTTTGGCCCTCTAATCTATCTTCGAGTATACGTAATCCGAGCGTGAAAGCGCGAAAGCTCAGATTGGATAAAAACTTAAATAAACATTAAAGCAATAACAAAGTTGATGATTGATTGGCTCTGAACAGTCAACTAACACTATTGACCAAAGAATGGTCAACAAAGTCAAACTATTGAGCCAATACTAAACCAAGGAGTATAGAAATTCCCGGATCGTTTAATCCCAACGAGGTGTGCAATTGTACAAAAACGGATATGTGATCGAGTGATTTTTGAATGGAACAGGGTTTGAGTGATTATACTAAGGAAATATGAAGAAAAAGATTCAAAGGATTAATATCAACAAACACGTAAGACCAAATACCCTAAAAACGTTTTAAATCCTAAAAACGTACGTTTACGTTTAAATAAACGTCTACGTACAAAAATAAAAGTGAAAATGGAAAACTATTAATACCTTGGTGATGAAAATTATATTTTTACAAACCTAATGAGAAAAGAAAATTATAAGAAAAAAAAATATTTTTTAGACTTTTTAGTTATTTAATATTAATTAATTACTAATTACTAATTAAACTAATTTAAATTAAAATAAATACTAAACTAATTTAGCAAATTACCAAACTTTTTATAAAACTATTTAACAACTACAGAAGTCCTAAAAAAATATAAAAAGTTCCTAAACTTATAAATAAACTATTTTAGAATTTATTTACCTAATTATTAATTAAAAGCTAATTAAACTAAATTAATTAAGAATAATAGAAAATGAATAGTAACAATTAAGAAACTATTTTCTAAAAATACTATATAATTAATAAAAGCTAGAAAAAATATAAAAATATGCTAGAGATTAAAATTAAACACTAAATGATTTTATTTTTGATTTTTTAATTAAGACTAAATAAACTAAGATTAATTATTATAATGCTAGGAACCTAGGAAAAATATGAAAACTACTAAGTATTTAATAAAAAAAATAGAAAATAAATTAAAAAGATAAATCCTATTAAATAGAAGCTATCACTAAAAGTAAAAATGATGATTTTTTGGATTTTTCTTTTTGGAAACTGATTATACACTAAAAACAAGTAACTTTTGTGAAAAAAATAGTTTTGAAACCTAAAAATGAGCTTATTGCAACCCCATGTTCTCAACAGTGGCTTAAATGGGCTTTTTGATGATGCAAAAGCTATTAATAAGCTGTAAAATGAGAAACAGAGGTAACACAAGCTGTAAATAAGTGAAGTGCACACAAAACAAGCTAAAAGAACTGAAAAATCACACTAGAAAGGCTAGTGAATTGGAATAAGCAATTCCAAATCCTTTCAGCCAAACAGTCCTGAGAGGGGCTTATACAGGTCTGGATTTAAGCTTATACAATAAGCTCAAGACCTAAATGAGCCTGTAATCAATGAGTTCACCTTGTGGGCTTTCCAAAAAGCTAAGAATTACAACCTNAACTAAGATTAATTATTATAAATACTAAATAAAAAGATAAAATTATGAAATTATTTGTACAAATACTATGAGATGCTAGGAACCTAGGAAAAATATGAAAACTACTAAGTATTTAATAAAAAAAAAAGAAAATAAATTAAAAAGATAAATCCTATTAAATAGAAGCTATCACTAAAAGTAAAAATGATGATTTTTTGGATTTTTCTTTTTGGAAACTGATTATACACTAAAAACAAGTAACTTTTGTGAAAACAATAGTTTTGACACCTAAAAATGAGCTTATTGCAACCCCATGTTCTCAACAGTGGCTTAAATGGGCTTTTTGATGATGCAAAAGCTATTAATAAGCTGTACAATGAGAAACAGAGGTAACACAAGCTGTAAATAAGTGAAGTGCACACAAAACAAGCTAAAAGAACTGAAAAATCACACTAGAAAGGCTAGTGAATTGGAATAAGCAATTCCAAATCCTTTCAGCCAAACAGTCCTGAGAGGGGCTTATACATGCCTGGATTTAAGCTTATACAATAAGCTCAAGACCTAAATGAGCCTGTAATCAATGAGTTCACCTTGTGGGCTTTCCAAAAAGCTAAGAATTACAACCTGGATCCCACTAATGAGCTCACAATGAGCTCACCAAAATGGCTATGAAACACTGATTACTCAGTATATTCAAGTGACCATGGTGCATAGAAGGACTAATTTGAGCAATGAAATAAGCAAGGAAATGCAATCAATGACTTGATATTACAACTCAGTAGTGTAGACTACACAGATCACCCAAGAAAAAGCAACAAGCTCAAAAATTGAGCTTGTTGTAGCTTTGAGAAAATGGTTCAGTCAGCTAAATTACAAGGCAGTTTGAAGAATAAGCTAAGTGAGCAAAATGAGCACAAGGATAAATTTAAACACAAGCTCAGTAAAACTCCATCACAAATAACTAATTACAACTCAAAACAACAAATACACAGGCATGGATCCAACAGAAGTCAAAATCAACAAGCTTAGAGTATACCAATGAATACAGAATGAACAGTGGGGAAAGGAGCAACTTAATGGGTAAAATAAGCACTCTAAATAAGCAATTGAAGGTAAACTAAGAATACAGATAACAATACCACATAAGTGGCTTCACAAATCACCAATTATCAAGCACAATCCTCAAAATAATGAACAAGGTGTGGTCAACTGAATAATGGGTCAAACTGAACACACCCATGGAGCAGGGGAGGTCAGTGCTCACACAGCTGACTTTGAGACCAAATTTCAAAGAGCAAATGATTTCCAAGATGCAAATTTCTTCTTGAATCAGATAAACTAGCAACCAAATATCATAAATCAACAAACTTTAACTAATTCCGATCTATATTACACCCTGTGCATGCTTTTGAAATTCTGTCCATTTTATCAGTGTGTGGTTTTTGACTTTATCTCTTTTTATGCAAAGTTGACTAAAATGAGTTTTAATCCTTCCTAAATGATTACTTATGAAGTTTAAAGCTGATGTGAAGTGAAAGTAAGCTAGCTAATCTTATTATAAAACAATTCCTATGATTATGCAATCTATTAGCCTAACAGTTGAACATAAATGAAATTTGAAAGATGATTTGACTTTTTTTAACAAAGAACTACTGAATTTATGATATGAGTGACCTAAATAAACCTAATGCACTATGTTTACACTACATACACCAACTCAGAGTAGCTATAACACAGAGAAGACAATATTGCCAAACACCCCTTTAATTGTTGTCTGTGTTGGATTTTCAAAGGAACTTAGTGATTATGAACAAGAATTTGGAACAAGAGGCATTAACTAAGTCCATATATACATAAAAAACAAATTTGAATACACAAAAAGCACTTTCAATGAGCCAAGTATTATAAGCTACAAACTACCAACTTAAACTGATAAGGAGCTAGAAGCTAAACTAAGGACTAACAGGCTATGAACAAAGCATAGTAAGCAAGAATAATCATAACTAGGCCTATGGATACAGAAACTAAGCAATGAGATAAGCTACTAAGCAGCTGAACAGTAAATAAGCAAATATTGGAAATTTCTTACAAGAGGTCCAAGCACAAATCAAGGTACCAAAGGATTAAAACCTGTCCTAATGCCTCCCTTGAGGCTCTAAACCAAGCTATCCATCATATACCATGCTCCAATCTTCTTCTTTTCTTCTTCCTTCTGGATTTTTTATTTTTCCTATTTTTTTGTGATTTCTGGTATTTTTAAGACTTTAAAGCTAAACTATTTTTTATACCTTGAAAGCTTATAATTAAACTAAAATGAGTTCAAAGGGACAGTAAACACCGTCTTTTAACATTAATTAAGCTATATGAGAATTTTAATAGAAAATGCAAAATCTGAATTCAAACTGGGAACCTTGAAATTTATATTAAAGAGTACTCAGAATACACTAAGAATGATGAAAAATCACTTCTTAACTAAGTTCAATAACTGGAAAAGTGAATTACATTAAAACGACTATGAAAATTTAACTAAGGACTACACCCTGCTCTCCTATGCTTCTCTTTCTTCTTATAAGGATCCTCTAGGGTTTCTTTGACCTTCTCAGTACTTCCCACCACAATTCTCAGCCCTTGGATCACTTTAAAACAATCTTGACCTTTAAAATTGCTTTTGGCGCCAATTTGTCAAACCAACTTTTCTGGTAACTTGAAGAGTAGAAGAAACATTAAATGCACTTTGGAAGGTTGTTGAGACCAAGGGTACATAGAGAGGTGGAGGTGAGGTGGAGGTATGGTGGTGCACAGTTGCCAGTACCAAGTGGGGAAGGAGAGGGTGGCTTGGTTTGACTGTGAAGTTTGACTTGGGGAGGGAGTAATAAAAACGTGGGGGAATTTTATTATAAGGATTGTTGGGCTGGAAAGGGTTATGGGCCAAGGGGTTTAGATATTGGACTGGTGGGTTTAAAGGGTTAGTGTTTGTTTTGGGTTTGTGAATTACAACTAGGTCCATTTGGTTTGTAGATATTATAGCACAAGGACCATTTATGTAATTATCTGAAATTGAGGGGGCTGAGTTGTAAACTTCCCAAAGCTATCACAAGGACCATAAATGCCAAACTTCATAAACCAAAGGATCATTTGAGAATTTTTTTCATTTTAAAATACCCAAGGACCATTTTTGACATTTTCCAAAAGTTCAGGGACCTTTTCTGCCATTCACCCAAAAATTCATTCAAGGACCAATTTTGACAACTTAAAATATTTCAGGGACCTTGAATGATAAAACTCCACAATTTTGGATTCCAGGGACTAGTTTTGCCAATCTTTGAAAGTTGGGGGACTGAAACTGCCAATTATGCAAACTTTGTTCGTTTTTTATTTGTTTTTAAACATTTTGCATTTGAGACATATAAAACACGATCCTTGGATATTTTCTGCATTTTGATGCGTTTTTGAGTGTTTTTAAATGTTTTGCAGCTCAGATTTGACCAAAAATGATGAGTGTTTGAGCACTCATCAATCCCCCACACTAAACTATTGCTAGTCCCTAGCAATATTTTATGAAAACTTGATGGATTTTAAGTCTCTTTACCAAAAGCCATCACTTCTGGAGTAGCCGAATGTTTAAGTTCAAGTAAGAACCATGGTACACCGATAACCGTGTGATTTTGAGCAAATCACCAGCTTTCAACGGATTTGATTAGTCTTTACCAGAAGCCGTTTGCTTCTGGACTAGCCAACTCTTAGATAAAACATAGTTATTATCTTTGGTGAGCTGATTACCAATTATGGTTTTCCAACTGCCTTTACCACAAGCCATAATCTTGCGGGCTAGCCAACTCTTCACTAATTAAAGATATGGTGAGTCGATTACCATACAATTTTTGGCAAATTGCAAGCCGTAAACGGATTTGATGTATCTTTACCAAGAGCCGTTTGCTCCTGGATTAGCCAATCCTTTTGTCGGTTAGACATGGCGGACTGATAACCACAAAAATTTTGAAATAAAGTGAAAAATTTTTGAAAAATTTTGGCCAAAAACGGGGGTACTAGATGATATAATGTGATAAAATTCGCTAGAATTTCCCCCCCACACTTAGAATTGAATATTGTCCTCAATATTCAAAGTCCCGGCTATTATGCCGATTCTCTGAACGGAAGAAAGACAATATTCTAAGCTAACTGCGGAAATATTATTTTTCACTTTATTTATATTGCACATACAAACACACATTTTTTTTTTGAAATATACATATATACATTGCAAACAACAGCAGGGGACGGCCACTCCCCCACACTTGGGTGTTAGAAAGTAGAAAGAAGTCAGAGACATGGGTGAAAACCCATGTTGTGCTACTGTTTTTGTTCATCGAGTCGCTAGCTTGATTCGATCCCCGAATTCATTTGTCCTTGGGGAAAGTTTGGAGATCCGGGACAACCATGGATGGTATGTCCTCTCCAAAGTAATGCTTCAAACGATGCCCATTCACTTTGAAATTTGGTCCGTCATTTTGAGATAATTCGACGGTGCCATAAGGATAAACCTTTGCAATAGTGAATGGGCCAGTCCAACGGGTCTTTAATTTACCCGAAAAGATCTTTAATCTAGAGTTAAAAAGAAGGACTCGATCACCAACGTTGAAAACGCAGTTTTTGATCTTTGAGTCATGGAGCTTCTTTGTTTTTTCCTTGTAGATCAAAGAGTTTTCATAGGCCTGATCACGAAGTTCATTCAATTCATTCATTTGAACTTTTCGATGATCGCCCGCAGTTTGGAGGTCGAAATTGGCATGCTTGAGGGCCCAATAGGCTTTGTGCTCAAACTCGATCGGTAGATGGCATGCTTTCCCGTACACAAGCTTGTAAGGCGTACACCCGATGGGTGTTTTGTAAGCTGTGTGGAAAGCCCAGAGTGCATCATCTAATTTTTCCGACCACGATGCACGATTTTCGCCTACAGTTCTTTCCAAGATTCTTTTAATGCCTCGATTGGAAACTTCAACTTGTCCACTTGTCTGAGGGTGGTGCGCAGTAGTAAGACGGTGAGTTACACCATACTTTTGCATGACTTTATCAAATTTGTCATTACAAAAATGCGTACCACGATCACTGATTATAGCACGTGGAGTTCCAAATCGAGCAAAAAGAGCTTTTAAAAATTTCACAACAACTCGGGCATCATTTGTGGGTAAAGCTTTCGCTTCAACCCATTTTGACAAATAGTCAACAGCCACGAGTATATACTTGTTTCCATGAGATGACGGAAATGGCCCCATAAAGTCGATGCCCCACACGTCAAAGATTTCACAAACTTGAATTGCATTTTGTGGCATTTCATTCTTTTGTGAAATATTCCCATGACGTTGACAAGTGTCACAGGATTTGACTAATTCCTGGGCATCCTTATAAATCGTGGGCCAGTAGAAACCGGAATCAAACACCTTTTTGGCGGTGTAGTTTGGATTATGGTGGCCCCCCGTGGGACCGGCATGGCAAGCCTTGAGAATTTCAGTGGCTTCCTGACCATAGGCACACCGCCAGATGACTTGATCGGCACAGATTTTGAATAAGTAGGGGTCGTCCCAGAAGTAATGTTTAATATCTTTGAAGAACTTATTCTTCTGTTGGGACGACATCCCTTTCACAATAAAGTTACCCGCATAGTAATTTGCAAAATCGGCAAACCATGGGGTAGAAGAATCTCCACGAAAAGCAACCGCATTTAGTGTCTCGAGAGGAAATGTTTCATTTATATCCTTTTTCTCGAAAACATCTTGGTGTGGGTTCTCTAATCGGGACAGATGATCAGCAGCTAGGTTCTCAGCTCCTTTTTTATCACGTATAATGATATCAAATTCTTGTAGGAGGAGAACCCAACGAAGCAATCTCGGCTTTGCATCTTGTTTTGCAAAGAGGTATTTTAGAGCTGAGTGGTCCGTATACACTACGCATTTGGTCAAGATCAAATACGGCCGAAACTTTTCAAAGGCATACACCACTGCTAATAGTTCTTTTTCAGTGGTGGTGTAATGACTTTGAGCCTCGGTCATTGTTTTGCTCGCATAGTGTATCGGCTGAAAGTGTTTGGTCTTGCGTTGCCCCAGGACTGCACCGATAGCAAAATCACTTGCATCGCACATGAGCTCAAATGGCAAGTCCCAATCGGGGGCAACAAGAATCGGTGCCTCAGTAAGCTTTTTCTTTAATGTTTCAAAAGCTTCGATGCACTTGGGTGAGAAGATAAAAGGAGCATCCTTCTCGAGGAGATGGGTCATAGGCCGGGCGATTTTGGAAAAATCTTGAATAAATCTAAGATAAAAACCGGCATGACCCAAAAAGCTCCTAACACCCTTGACGGTAGTGGGATGAGGTAATTTGGCAATGACATCAACCTTAGCTTTGTCATAATCACGAAGTTCATTCAATTCATTCATTTGAACTTTCTGATGATCACCCGCAGTTTGGAGGTCGAAATTGGCATGCTTGAGGGCCCAATAGGCTTTGTGCTCAAGCTCGATCGGAAGATGGCATGCTTTCCCGTACACAAGCTTGTAAGGCGTACACCCGATGGGTGTTTTGTAAGCTGTGCGGAAAGCCCAGAGTGCATCATCTAACTTTTCCGACCACGATGCACGATTTTCGCCAACCGTTCTTTCCAAAATTCTTTTAATGCCTCGATTAGAAACTTCAACTTGTCCACTTATTTGAGGGTGGTACGCAGTAGAAAGACGGTGAGTTACACCATACTTTTGCATGACTTTATCAAATTTGTCATTGCAGAAATGCGTACCACGATCACTAATTATAGCACGTGGAGTTCCAAATCGAGCAAAAAGAGCTTTTAAAAACTTCACAACAACTCGGGCATCATTTGTGGGTAAAGCTTTCGCTTCAACCTATTTTGACAAATAGTCAACAGCCACGAGTATATACTTATTTCCTTGAGATGACGGAAATGGCCCCATAAAATCGATGCCCCATACGTCAAAGATTTCACAAACTTGAATTGCATTTTGTGGCATTTCATTCTTTTGTGAAATATTCCCGTGACGTTGACAAGCGTCACAGGATTTGACTAATTCCTGGGCATCCTTATAAATTGTGGGCCAAAAGAAACCCGAATCAAACACCTTTTTGGCGGTGTAGTTTGGATTATGGTGGCCCCCCGTGGGTCCAGCATGGCAAGCCTTAAGAATTTCAGTGGCTTCCTGCCCATAAACACACCGCCGGATGACTTGATCGGCACAGATTTTGAATAAGTAGGGGTCGTCCCAGAAATAATGTTTAACATCCTTGAAGAACTTATTCTTCTGTTGGGACGACATCCCTTTCACCACAAAGTTACCCGCATGGTAATTTGCAAAATCGGCAAACCATGGGGTAGTAGAATCTCCACAAAAAGCAACCGCATTTAGTGTCTCGAGAGGAAATGTTTCATTTATTTCCTTTTTCTCAAAAACATCTTGGTGTGGGTTCTCTAATCGGGACAGATGATCAGCAGCTAGGTTCTCAGCTCCTTTTTTATCACGTATAATGATATCAAATTCTTGCAGGAGGAAAACCCAACGAAGCAATCTCGGCTTTGCATCTTGTTTTGCAAAGAGATATTTTAGAGCCGAGTGATCCGTATACACTACGCATTTGGTCAAGATCAAATACGGCCGAAACTTTTCAAAGGCATACACCACTGCTAACAGTTCTTTTTCAGTGGTGGTGTAATGACTTTGAGCCTCGGTCATGGTTTTGCTCGCGTAGTGTATCAGCTGAAAGTGTTTGGTCTTGCGTTGCCCCAAGACTGCACCAATAGCAAAATCACTTGCATCGCACATGAGCTCAAATGGCAAGTCCCAATCGGGGGCAACAAGAATCGGTGCTTCGGTAAGCTTTTTCTTTAATGTTTCAAAAGCTTCGATGCACTCGGGTGAGAAGATAAAAGGAGCATCCTTCTCGAGGAGATGGGTCATAGGCCGGGCGATTTTGGAAAAATCTTGAATAAATCGACGATAAAAACCGGCATGACCCAAAAAGCTCCTAACACCCTTGACGGTAGTGGGATGAGGTAATTTGGCAATGACATCAACCTTAGCTTTGTCAACCTCAATCCCGTTCTTGGAAATCTTATGGCCGAGGACAATGCCCTCTTTGACCATAAAGTGACTCTTCTCCCAGTTTAGACAAAGATTGGTGTCTTCACACCGTTTTAACATAGTGTCCAAATGGGAGAGACATGTCTGAAAGGAATCCCCAATGACCGAGAAATCATCCATGAAGACCTCCATTGTTTTCCCGATCATGTCGGAAAATATGGCCATCATGCACCTTTGGAACGTACCAGGAGCATTACATAAGCCGAAAGGCATACGTTTATAAGCAAAGGTTCCATAAGGGCATGTAAAGGTAGTCTTCTCTTGATCCTGTGGATCAATGGGGATCTGAAAATAACCCGAGAAACCGTCAAGGAAACAATAGTACTCATTCCCCGCCAATCTCTCAAGCATTTGGTCCATGAAGGGTAGAGGAAAATGGTCTTTACGGGTGGCTTCATTTAATTTGCGATAGTCAATGCAGACTCGCCACCCCGTAACCAATCGAGTTGGAATCAACTCGTTTTCTTCGTTTGTGACAACAGTAATGCCACCCTTTTTCGGAACACAGTGAATGGGACTAACCCAAGGACTATCTGAGATGGGATAAATCAACCCGGCATCAAGAAGTTTTAAAACCTCTTGTTTGATAACCCCATGAATTTTAGGATTTACCCGTCTCTGATGTTGGACTGCCGGCTTGAAGTCATCCTCCATTAAAATTTTGTGAGTACAAAATTCAGGGTTAATACCCTTGATGTCGGAGAGTTTCCAAGCAATTGCCTGCTTGTGTGACTTCAAGACCTTTATGAGAGTAGACTTTTCCTCCTTACTCAAGTCCTTAGCAATTATGACGGGCAACTTATCATCACCCTCCAAAAATGCGTACTCGAGATGAGGAGGTAACTCCTTGAGTTCGACCTCGGGAAATTCATCAGTTTTCTCAACAGATTTGATTTCCTCATTATGAAGTTCTACGGGAGGGAGGGGAGGAGAATTGTCCTGATTCAACAATTTCTCAAGAAGAAGAAGATCTCCCTCCAGATCAATCTCATTGTAATCAATTCCATCAGGAACTGAATCACTTTTGAGAAAAGCCTCGACCTCTTCCAAAAGGAAATCACTTCCCTCAAACGGAGTGAGAGAAGGGGAAGAGTCGGAAATGATAGGTTGAGAAGACGGAGTGGAATCACCACCCGAAGAATTATGAACATAACCAAGAACTTCTTGAGCGTACTCCTCTGAAGCAACATCAATGACATCTATTCGGTTAACCGATTCAGAGTCATAATTTGAGGAGTACCTCGAAGTTTGATCGAGGTTAAAAGTGACAGCTTCATTACCCACACGTAATGTGATTTCTTGCTCGAATACATCAATGAGAGCACGACCCGTTCTTAGGAATCCTCTTCCAACAATGAGAGGAACCCGTGGGTCAGCATCGAAATCGACAACCACGAAGTCAGCTGGAAATTGGAACTTTCCTACTTTCACGAATACGTCCTCAGCAATGCCAAGAGGACGAGAAATTGAACGATCTGCAAGCTCAAGAGTCATGCAGGTAGGAGTGAGTTCCGGAAGAGAAAGTTTCTTCCATACTGAATAAGGCATCAGGTTAATGCTTGCACCAAGATCGGCAAGGGCAAAGCATTCAACCATCCCTGGAAATACACAAGGTAGGAGAAATTTTCCAGGGTCTCCAAGCTTCTCGGGAAGCTTCTTTAACAAAACTGCTGAGCAGTTCTCGTTAAGTGGAGTTTTTGCCATTTCAAACAGCTTTTCCTTGTTGCTTAACAAGTGTTTGAGTGTGGATGCAAACTTTGGCATCAGAATGATAGCATCCGAGAAGCTTATGTCAAAGTGTAATTCTTGGAAGATTTGAAAGAATTTATCCATTTGATGACTAGCTTTTTCTCGGAGCTTTTGTTCATTTAAGCGTGATGGGTAAGGAATAGAAGTTTTGGATTTAGGGGCCTCAACCGGAGTTATTGGAGGTTCAAAGACAACTCCCGGCTTGGGTTTTGTTTTTGGGACAACCTGAGGATGGACGTGTGCGGTACTTTGTGGGCTTGTAATTTGCACTTTGTCCTTAGTCGCCTCAGGTTCACGTTTCACTACCTTTGGAAGGGAGGAAGAAGGGGTAGTAGGAATCGCGGGTTCATCATAAGAAGCACCACTCCTGGTTGTGATCGCCTTAGCATCGCCCCTCGGGTTAGCGATCGTGTTGCTTGGAAGTTTTCCTGAGCCCGAGGGTCGATCATTTAAAGACTTCTTGATCTCAGAAATCTGGCTGACCAATAACCTATTCATTTCCTCTTGGGATTTCATGAATTGTTTTAACAACTCATCAGATGATGGTCCAGTAGGAACAATAGCTTGAGTCTGAGTAGGAAAATTTTGACCTCGGTTGTTTGGACCTTGGTTTTGAAAATTTCCTTGATTTTGGTTATTTCCATGAGAATTCACTTGGTTGAAATGACCCTGACCTTGGTTTTGGTTAAAGTTTCCTTGGTTTTGGAAACCTTGATTTTGGAAACCTTGGTTCTGACTGTGGTAACCATGACCTTGATTGAAATTACCTTGGTTTTGATAACCTTGGTTCATTCGGTTCTGGTTTTGGAAATTTTGGTTACGGTTTTAAACATTTTGATTTTGATTAAAACCGGGAGGTCCAGGGTAGTGGTTGGGACGATAGTTCGGGTCCATCGGAGGACGGAATTGGTTACCTCCATGATTAGAAGGACCAGCTATCGCATTAGCTTCAAAAGGGTTACCATCGGTGGCCATACAATTGTAATATGCGTGGGGGCCACCACAGGTAACACAGACTTCCACTTTTTTAACTTCAGCAGGAGAAGAAGTTTGTGGAAAAGAGACTTTCTTTTGGTTAGAGAGAACCAAAGCTTGAATGGCTTCCGTGAGTTTGTCAATCTTAGCATCGGTGCTAGATTGACTTACGGGCGATGAGGAAGAAGGACCAACAATCACTTGGGAAACAACCGGCTTGCTTCGTGTAGTGCGGACCTTAGATTTGTTCTCGATGATTGCTAAAGCTTCTTTTGTAGTTTTGCTCAGGAAATTACCTCCCGCGGAGGCATTAAGAGAATCCTGATCAGCTTGGCTCACACCATTGTAGAAAGTGTCAAGTTGCATCAACTCGGAGAAACCATGGTGAGGACATTTGCGAAGCAATTCCTTGAAACGATCCCACGACTCACTAAATGATTCATCAAATTTCTGAGTGAATTTGATGATCTCATTTTTAAGACTCGTGGTCTTGGAAGGAGGATAGAATTCATTCACAAATTTTTTAACCAAATCCTCCCATGTTTAAATCGACTGAGGGGGTTGTTT